>JADBJO010005470.1:97500-115000 GCA_016801955.1 Conus betulinus
AAAAAAAAGAAAGAAAAAAAAAAAAAAGAAAAAAAAAAAAAAAAAAAAAAAAAAAAAAAAAGAAAAAGAATCATGGCGCTCGACAAACCAATGCGAAGTCGATTCGTTTTCAATTTTCTTTTCTTCACCAGGTGAATTCTCTCTCTCTCTCTCTCTCTCTCTCTCTCTCTAATTCCCCCGCCGATACGGGTACAGTCGAGGCAGACAAGCGAAGCAGTCGTCATATCCGGTCGTGTTCATTTTCCTCTCATTAGCTATGTCGTCTTTTGTTGGCGCAGACGCCAGCAGACGACAAAAGCTACCTGCGGGCCCGCGTTTGATTACACGGGCGATTGTAGGCAATTTACATGATTATCTGCCGGTGCATGTTGTGTTGCTGGGACAAAGAGGTTTGGGATGTCGATGATTTCATAGTAATTATGGCCGGGAGGGAGGCAAGCTCTGGCATTTTGACCGCTCCTTATCCGGGCGTTGGCTGCAAGAGCCGACACGAAGAACATTCATAAGTTCTGCTCTCCATTTCCTGGGCTAGGAGTTCTGCGGTGGTCGCCTGGTATTTCTTACCTCTTTATATCCCTAATCTCCATCTCGCCTTTTGTTGGCGTTGTTGTTGTTGTTGTTGTCGTCGTCGTCGTCGTGGTTTGGCCGACCCAAGTCAGGTCTTTTATAAGCTCTCCCGTTTCATGATTTTGATTAAGGTGAGAGTGGAGGAAGAGGCAGAGAGACACAAAGAGCTGTCTGTCTGAGGGAGAGAGAGAGAGAGAGAGAGAGAGGGGGGGGGGGGGGGGGGCGGGGAGGGAGTGGTTGGGAGGGTTGGGGGGGTGTGGAGAGAGGGGTGGGCAGGGCCACAAAGGTACAGCAGAGAGACGGCAAAAGAATCGTACAGGAGAGAGACGAGCACACAAAACGCACTCAGTTCTAATTTCTCAGAAGCGGTAATAGACAAAACGGTGAGCTCTTCTCCACAGTTCTCATTTCTCACATACTCGTTCCCTCCCTTCTCTCTCTCTCTCTCTCCCTCTCACTCCCCCCCCCCCCCCCCCTGATTATTTTACCCTCTCTCTTTATTCTCTTTTTCTCTCTCTCTTTTCTCAAAGGTTCTCTGCAAGCTTCTCTCACTCTCTCCCTCCCTCTATATCTCTAAAAAAATTTTTTTTTCCCCAGAGGGCTGGATGTAAAAAAAACTCATGCTTAGTCCACTACCCTCTTAAAAATAAAATTCGTTCGTTCGTTCGTTCGTTCTCTCTGTCCTCTCTGTCTCTGTCTGTCTGTCTCTCTCCGTCTGTCTGTCTGCCTCCCCCCCCCCCCCCCCCCCCCCCCCCCCCTCTCTCTCTCTCTTGAACTAACTTTCGACTAGGTGTGTCTAGTGCTACCTGTCATTAGTGTCAAAAACAAAAACATAAGCTTACTTACCTGTCATCGACGTTACATGGATAGCAAGGATAATTCTATTTGTTGCCCTAGCCTTCATAGGTCTCAGACTGAAACTAATTCAGCCGAGATTCCATACAGTTTTTTTAAAAATCAATTTTACTCACGTGTACAAGGTGTGAGACTATACCTCACAGAATTTAGTTATGTATAGTTTACTTGGCTCTTAGCTGGTTGCAGAGTGTTACATCGTTGAATGTCAGGTCCAGATTATATCAGGGAAAATGCTTCTTGATCGATTGATTTATTAGGTGTGTATATGCCATGGTAGTCTTTTGTTTTGTTTAGTTAATCATGTGCTCATTCCCTTTCACTGAGGGTTTCGGCATTTATCTGAGTAAAATTTTTTAATCTTCCCCCCCCCCCCCCCCTCTCTCTCTCTGTCCTCACACACACACACACACACACACACACACACACACACACACACACACACACACACACAGAGAGAGAGAGAGAGAGAGAGAGAGAGAGAGAGAGAGAGAGAGAGAGAGAGAGAGAGAGATCATAGGAGTCTTCCTTGAGTTGCTGACAGTTCTCTCTCTCTCTCTCTCTCTCTCTCTCTCTCTCTCTCTCTCTCTCTCTCTCTGGCAACATTTCTGCAACGGAAAGAAGTTAACGGATGACAAACGAATCGCTTGAAAGTTGACAAGACGAATGTCAAGTCAGGTAATAAAGAGACGTAACTGCGGCAAAACACCTGACAAAACGCTTTCCTAAAGCCCATCACGGACGCATCGCTTGTCCCAAGCAACATCTGTGGCGAAGCAGCTTTCAGATGGGAGAAAAACTCACCTGTTGTCGCTTAGCGTTCATTCGATTTCTTCTTGAGCGACGTATGACACTAACGTGATCGAAACAGATCTTTAAGGGTTTCTGTAGGTAGCGGTCCTCTTATTGTTGTCGAACAAATGGCATAGACAAAACCGAAGGATATACACAAACATAAGAACAAAGAAATCGCGAAGGAAAAAAAAAAAAAAAAAAGGAAAGAAAGAAAAAGAAAAAAAAGAAAAAAGAAAGAAAGAAAGAAAAAAAAATGGCCGCAAGCGCGTTTCCGTATACACAGAACCTTTCAAGCGTTTGGGGTAAACGTGCCTTTGCCATTATGACATAAAGCCAAATTTGCAACAAACTGCTTTCGCCAGGACAAAGCACCGCGGGATAAGACAAAAGAACCGATCACTTCTTAAAGAAAGCTTAGCTTTACGGTAACATTTTATAGCAAAACTTTTTTTTTTTTTCTCTTCTCTTCTTCTATCAAACACAAGAAAATGGTCAACTAAATAACCAGGATTCACGAACAATTTCCGTTTTAAAAAAAAACAAACAAACAAACAAAAAAAAAAACAACAACCCAACCCACCCACCACCAAACAACCAAACAAAAACCAGCGATGTTGTGATGATTGAACACCAATGATTACGAAGACATTTGTTTACTCTGTATTGTTAAGGGGAGTCTTTGTATGCGTTCACAACAGAGGTTGTGTAAATGGGCAGAGAAGGAAAGGAAAACTAGCTGAAAGCATGCTGAATTCCACAAACAACGTTCAAGGGTAGACCTTCTACACCGAACTCCTTTCATGCCGCACGGAGCTGTTGTGCGCTTTGCGACGACTTGCCAGCTTTCAGCCTGGCCCTGGAATGACAAGTTCCCTCACAGCATCAGCGCACCTCACGCGTGTTCCTTCTCCGATAAAAGTGCCTGCAGCAGCTTCGTCGCCGCGACTACGGAACTATACAGTTCAGTGCGAAACAGGGTGTCTGAACAAGACCGCTTAATAAACCCTTCTCAGAAGATGCGAATGTCTCTGTCAAGTGCAAGAAAAGAAACAACGAACAAGCAGAGTTATTTTAGCTCGCATGATGAAATAATTACACGCCCATAACTCCGTACGAATGCTGCTTACGACACCAAGAAGGTACACCTAGTAGATCACGATTGTAATCTTTCAGTACTCGGCTTTCAATATTGCCGAAAGGTTCCAGATCTCTATCTTCAGCAGCTTGACGCACTGGTAACCACTCCCTGTAAATGCCTCGTGTGCGGCCCCCTAGCCTTTCGTTTGTGGCGTCAAACGATCAGGGGCCACAGAGTTAACGTTGGCGTTCTAGATTGTGAACACATGGCAGTGAAGCCCAGGTTTAACTACTTATGAACAAGTGATACATCTTACCGGAATTCAGACTGTCCTGTTCTGCCGTCCGTGTTTGCACGTGCCGCTGCTTTCTGTCGCACTTTCTGGCCGCTTACTTTGCAAAACATATATATAAATGTGTGTGTGTGTGTGTGTGTGTGTGTGTGTGTGTGTGTGTGTGTGCGCGCGCGTGTGTGTGTGTGTGCTTGCGCGCGCGTGCGCGTGTGAATGTATTATGTACGTATGTATGTACGTATGTATGTATGTATGTATGTATGTATGCGTGTATGTGTATGTATGTATGTATGTATGCATGTATGTAATGTAAACATCTATGTATCTATCTACCTAGCTGTCTATCTATCTATCTATCCATCTGCACAACATTAAAAACAACAACAAAAACAACAACAACAACGAAAACTTTTAGCTGGATCAGACCCAAATGATTTACTTCTTTTTAAAAAAGTCAGAAATGACTTCTGGTCACCAGGTGAGCGTCACTGAGCAAGGTTTTCAGGGCCTCGTCTGTCTTGCGCTCTGCCACGTTAAAGCGGATCCGGAGAGGCATTGCAGATTGTATGGGGGGCCGCGCAGATCCCGTCGTTTGCGGGATCAGAGACGCCTGCGGCTCGCGTACACGATAGCCTACCTGGGCTATGAATAAGCAATCACTTCAAAATCAAACCCCGAAACAACACCTGCTGGATAATTATTTCCCTTTCATTTCCCTTTTTTTTTTTTTTATGGCAAGCGCTCGGTCTGCGAACGTTTATCCTGGTTCCCTGGTAGCCTGTGTGTGTCAAAGAAGGACGAAGACTCTCTCTCTCTCTCTCTCTCTCTCTCTCTCTCTCTCTCTCTCTCTCTCTCTAACACACACACTGAAATTGTACTTCTAAATATCCATGCAGTAAAAATGCATTCGCTGTAAAATTCAAATGACAACGAAAGGTCACAGAAAAAAAAAAAGCCATTGCAGTAAACTTTAAGCGAGTCAAAATACCTTAGACGATAAAAAAAAAAACAAAACAAAACAAAAAACCCCCCCAAAAAACCCCATAGTTTTTCTCTTCACCATAGAGGCTGTGTGTTTTCACCTGCAACTGTCCGTTGTTCTCTCTCTCTCTCTCTCTCTCTCTCTCTCTTGTCGGTACGGTTTAAACGAAGTCTACTACTGAACCGAAGTTCACGGAACAAAAAGATGGAATATGGCTTCAGGTCGAATTCTATATACCTACCCGCAGACAAGCAAAAAACACAACTCTCAACCTGTGTTTTACGGACGTTACATGCATTTCTAAGAATGTAATAATTCTCGGAAAGAATTCAAAGTTTATAAGCGCTTCAACAAAGTGAAATAAGAGCGCTCTACGACGACGGCTGCCGACGCTGCTGCTGCTGCGGCGGCGGTTGTTGTAATTAAAGGGGCATAAGTATTCCAAAAGAACTCAAAATCGTGCTGCACAATTGTTCCCTTGTTTAACAAAAAAAAGCACAGTCTCGCTGAAGTACTGTTTTTGTTGTTGTTTGTTTGTTTATTGTCTGTCTGTTTGTTGTTGTTTTTTTCTTGATGTTAAAACATGTAAGGAAAAGTCGGAGCTTTGAATGTGACAGAGATGAACAGAAATTTTTATCGCTGGACAAGGACAAGTTCATTACAGACACATGCACAAAAAGATACGACGGTTAGCTTCCCCTGACAGCCATCATTGTCACATGCTCTTCCTGTTTTGGTTTGAGTTTGCTGTCGAAAGAGCGAAAGTTGGTAAAACTGATGATGTTGTTGATTGAATGCAACGCAGATTTTACTGGCAAAGGACAGTCATCCACAGCATTGGAGAATCAGATATTGGTACAGTGGTAGATCTTGGTGCCAGGTCAGATGATTTTAATACAGCACCTAGTTAAAATGCTAACTAAATAATCAGACCGACACAAATGAGTTACGACTTTGGGAATTAAAGGAATACTATCAGTAAAATAAAAAAATGATGTGTGTTACTGTCAACCCGCGTGCAAGCGCGCGCCAGCACGCGCGCGCTCGCGCGTACACACACACACACACACACACACACACACTCGCTCACATCGCGCGCGCGCGCGCGCGCGCGCGCACACACACACACACACACACACACACACACAGATTAAGGCTAAACAAGTGTGTCTGCAGTGTTTTATATAAAAATTCAGATGTTTAAAAACACAAGATCCAGTACAATGGAAAACCAGTAATATGACTTGGGAAAACTACAGGACAAAGGATTTGGATGAGTTGTTTCATTTGCAAACCTTAACATGAGGATTGTTATTTACTGCTGGCAAGATATGTAGAGCAAAGGAAATATTTCTTGAATGTGATATCTTGTTACTTAAACCTAAGATCTGACTGAAACTTAGTAGTTCTAACCAAAATTTTGCTGGCTTGATCAGTTGAAAATGGACTGGAGTTTATTAGCTGTTGTGTACAGCTGGTGTCTGTTCTCTTTGTCCAGGTGTGTGACCATAGTGAAGTCTTGATATGACTTTACAAGTCTAGAACAGTGAAAACCTGATATACTCTGTCCCAACAACTTTTTTTCCTTCCTGTTTCTTTCATTTACTCTGTGACATGATTTGAAATAGACTGGCAGAGTTCCATAGCTGCATACATGCTGGCTTGAAATCAGTTCAGTGGTACAGGTCTACAAAAGCAGATTATTGGATAGAATTTGGTCATAAACATCAACTGCCATGTCTGACTTGCTGAAGGATCATTAGGACTAGGTGCAGATTCAGCTGAAGATATTTCAATCATTTTCAAGCGTTATTGGTCCACCTTCTGATGTTCAGGTCATTGCCTGAACATCATATGATGAAAAGGCGCTTTTATGTCACAACTAACTGAAAGTGTTGAAGATCAGAAAAGACTAAGACTATACCTAATGCCATGATAAATTTTGGACTCGATTACTGCTAGCATCATTTCGGTGATACTGTTGAAGTCTGCATTTATGTCTTTATATTTTTGACACAGTGATGAAATATTTGACAACCTGGATAAATATCTCAAGTGGAAAGTCATTACCTTGATAGCTTGATTTTGATTTCAGTTTCGTTTGAAACATTTGAATCATTTTCAGTATTGTAAATGTGTAATAACCATTGTAATTTTCTGTGTGTGTGTGTGTGTGTGTGTGTGTGTGTGTGTTTGTGTGTGTGTGTGTGTGAGTGTGCGTGTGTGTGTGTGTGTGTGTGTGTGTGTGTGTGTGTGTGTGTGTGTGTGTGTGTGTGTGTGTGTGGTGTATTCAGTTCAGGCAAAGGCCTATCAGATTCCTCAGTATTTATGTGCATGCACACATGCTTAGTTGCATATATATGAAATGGATTAACTGCCTGTATAAATCGTCAGGTCAAGATGATGAACGCGCTATGAACCGAGCGTCAGTAACATCAGTAGACATGGTGCCAGACCAGCGTTCCATGTCAGCGTACTTCAACCGCATTGACACACTGACAGCTCAGACCGATACTGATGTGGACTTTTCCAAAGGTCAGAATGAATGTTTGGTACATTATCTTCCCCTTTCACTTGGCCATCTTATTTATGGCAACTTCACAATACAATAATTGAAATATTTTTTCTCAGGGGCACGAGTGTATGTTGATTATCAACTGATAAACAAACAAACAAACAAACAAACAAAGAGCTTGCTTCTTACAAGGTAGATAAAACTAAAAGCCACAAACAACTTATTAATAAATGAGTCTTTGTCAGCATGGTTCTGTATGTGTGTGTGTGCATGTGTGTGTGTGTGTGTGTGTGTGTGTGTGTGTGTGTGTGTGTGTGTGTGTGTGTGTGTGTGTGTGTGTGTGTGTGTGTGTGTGTGTGTGTGTGTGTGTGTGGAGAGTGTGTGTGTGTGTGTGTGTGTGTGTTGTGTGTGTGTGTGTGTGTGTGCATGAAAACTCCACTCTAGCAAAAATGTTAAAAAGTCACTTTTCAGAAAAGCAAAAAAGATTATATCACAGCTACTCAAATATCATCTTTACTATATTTACATTGGCAATACTGGTTAAATGTAATTTTCATAACATGAATCGAGCAGCACAGGGTAATTTCAAGGGCAGATAAGAAGAAAGTAATTCTTTTGAAATGAATGCATTCAGTGATGAGTTTCATTTTGTTTTTGAACGTCAAAAATATGTTCTTTATAGAAACAAAAATTGCTTTCCCCCCACCTCTCCACCGCAAAGTTCCTGAGAGAAAAATCAGTGTAATTTCTTTTGAGTTCAAACAAAGCCTGTTCTGTTCAGAATTGCTGAAAATGTGAAATCACAAAAAAATTGTCTAATTTTGGCTTGGTTTTAGTGCAGTTGTAGCACATTTGTCTAGCACTTGGCAGGGCCCTTTGTCTCAATAACTGCATTAATGAATTTGTTATCCTCCATGCCCCAATAAGGGGGTTAAAGATGAGATACTTTGAGTGTGTGTGTGTGTGTGTGTGTGTGTGTGTGTGTGTGTGTGTGTGTGTGTGTGTGTGTGTGTGCGTGATACTGGTTTGTTTGCATACATGTATTTGCGTGTGTGTGTGTGTGTGTGTGTGTGTGTGTGTGTGTGTTGAAAACTTTCTCAACTCAAAAAAGGATTTCCACTTCATGGTGAAGACTGGGCGAAGGAATGTGTTTTGGATGTGATGTGTGCCTTAAAACATGAAAAAGTGACAGATAGAGAGAGAGAGAGATTGGTGTAGTGCTAGAAACTTGGTGTAGTTAGAACTACAGAAAGTGACGTGAAAGTACTGAAGAAGGCTTCGCAGAGGCGCTGAAATTATTTACAGTAATTGATCTATAGCTTCCTTAAAGTGGTCGAGTTTTCTTTGTTGTTCTTATTATAATTATATATATATATATATATAGATAGATAGATAGAGAGAGAGAGAGAGAGATAGAGAGAGAGAGATAGATATATGATATGACAATCTTTAGACATGCTGGATGAAACTCCCTGACCAGTTCGGTAAATGAACTGATAGATTCTTCTCGACAACGCTGTGTCTGTACTTTCAACTGTAAACCAAGTGATCTTTTGATGCGGATGGTGTAAAAGTTCACATTTTCAGAGGCTACACGTAAGCATTGGAAGACCGCTGACGGCAGTTCACGCTGTGCCAGCCGATCCTGTCGGAAACAGTTCTCTCTCTTGGAGAGACCTCACCACTGCAGAAGGTAATGTAATATATTTTTATTTACCCGTTCACCGTTTTCTACTCATGTCCATTTCTTGCCACAACTGATTTCCTGTATTTAGCCCTGTCAAAGGCTGATCTGTTCTCCATTATGCATAGACCAGTCTGTCATGTTCCACGCATCTATGGATCAGTCTATTGTATGTTGTCATAGTAATTCTTTGCAGTGAGTTGAGTGTTAACATTTGCCATTTCAACATAACTTCAGTTTCACTGGTAGTCATGTACTCTCCATACTTCTTCCGTATCCTTTAGCTTCTTTTTTTTTCCCCATATTCAAACATTATGAAGATAATATGTTGATTAGATGTCAGTAACCACCTAGCAAGTGTGAACAGCATTAAGCAGAATTCCTTTCTTTCATTTACATTCTTTGCAGAAAGAGCTTAAAAAATATTGTTTTCTTCGCCATGTATCATTTGTGTGAAGCAAAATCAGTGAGTGACATTAATTCTCAAACAAGCACACGCACATTTACTTTCAGTCTCTGCAGGCGATGAAAAGTTTGATGTGTACTGTGAGTGGGTTGAATTGACATAGTTCCAGCCAGATTAGCAGTCTACCTTTCATCATGTTTGCGGTTTGGTGCTGACTTGTTTCGAAATTTTTGTTACCAGTTCATTTTCACATCAAACCACATAATGTGATTCTGTTTGGTGTATCCACAGTGGGTTTTCCTGTTTCATTGCATGATAAGATTTTTATTCAATTTCAGTAACAAAGGCAAGTTTTTGACGTTGTGTTACTATGGTAGAGACAAGTAAGGCATTTTAACTTGCTGCTTAAATAATAAAAATGACTTTTGACTGCTGATCTTCTGTTTTTCACCAATACAAACTATCTTTTAAGATGTTCAGAAGATTTATAATAGAAAAAAACATCAATCTCAGTCATAGACTGACCTCAGGACTGGCCAAATCATCGTTTCGGTCATAGACCATCTTCGGGACTGATCCAGTCTGTCTCAACGACGGTCTATGACTGAAACGTTGATGATTTCTGTTCTGTTTTTTTTTGTTTCTGTATATAAATCTTCTGAAACATCCTCAGAGATAATTTGTATTGCTGCTGCTTAGATAATATTATTTCCTCACTTACTTGAACACCATCAATGGCGAACTCAAAAAGTTCTGCTTTGCCGTATTCGGGAAGGTACGTTTGTAACAGTGACCAACTTTTAGTCCATGATTCATGTCTCTGCAGGTGTGGGATGTGTTCTGCACACTGGATGTTTGAAGTAAGTACCGACGTAAACTGAACCAACTGGCGAACATTGACCCTCAGGGACGTCCTTATAAGGTGAGCCCTCCTCTTCTTGCTTCCCCACCCTCCCGGTTCTTTGGGCTGTATTTTTTGTGATTGTAAACCTCACGAAGCAAGATGTGTATAAAACACTTTGTCATCCCTCTTCCCCCCATGCCACCAGGCTGTCAGCGATGTTGTGACAGTGTTTTGTGGCAGTCAGGGATCTCTGTCGCTGTCTGTTCTGAGTCATGGCCAACAAGGTAGAGGTGATGCAAACAATCCAGCCTTTCATCCTCATCATCTTGATTTTTTTTTTTTTCCAGCTCGCGGAAGACTCATTCTCCATTGCACCTTTCAGGATTTTGTCTTGGACAGGGAGTCTGTGTAAGATCCATTAGTTTAGCAGCACAACGTAGGCATGACTAAGTTCTGTCTTCATGCAGGGTTTTGTTGTTATGTTTCACACAGATTTGGTTTATTTTTTTTTGTTTGTGTTGTTTTTTTTTGTTTTCAAAAAGTGAAAAAGCACAGTGAAAAGGAACAGTTCACCAGTTCTGTGGTGTATAACGTGGGGACTGGTGCATTATCGGTTGAAAAGTTCAAAGTAAGTTGGTTTTGTTTCCTCCACAGGCGTGTCTAAGCAATTTGTGACACTATTTATGAATAAAACCAATGCTAATTGGCTACAAAAACTTTAAAACAGCCAGTTGGAATAGACAATACAATGGTCTTCTGCTTGAAAGGTTTCCTACTTTGTAGCTGCGACCTCCAGCTGTACGCAGTAACATGCAGCATGGGTCTCACAGTGTCTGATCAGTGTGTGCCCAACTGGCACCTGTAGTCAAGGTACTAAACCTTGTTTTTCAAAAGTGTTTGCGCTGATGGCATGACACTCTGGCAGTCTGGAGCTCTGTGAGGAGTCTTTATTTGGAGGTAAATCCAGTGTAGCAGAAAAAAAAAACAAACAAAAAAAAAAAAAAACAAAAACAAAAAAGTGTTCAAGGAAGAAAAATCTCAGATAACCTTTCAACTGTCGTGCCATGTTCCACCTGCCTGCCACTCTCTCCACCCTCCACCTTTTTCAGGACCCAGCATTTTGTTCACAGTGTATGCGGGAAGTTTTTAAGGTTGCTCCACCATGGACAAAGTGCTCTTGATTGCCGCCTCTGAAAATTTGCCTCTGAAAGAAAATGGAACCATTTTTTTTTCTTTTTTTTTTTTTAGCTCATGTCAAGTGCGACCATGAGTGACAGCGACAGAGGATGTCAACGTAGTTGAGGACAGTCACCATTGCATGGCTGGATTGATAACGATGGCTGAAAAAGCTGTGTAAACCAGGGGCTTTTTAAAAATTTTTGGTTTTGTAAAGTAACAAAGTGGACAGCATTTAAAAACTGGCCATCTTTTCAGGTTTTCACCTGCCACTGGCTTGGAGCTTTTCACAGAACTCTGTTCATGATTACCAAGTATCACAGTACATGCCAATCACAGCAAGCGTTAGATGAACAGCACAAACATGGGTTCATTGTAGTAGGCTGATGTGATTGTGAAGACCTTTAGATGCAAAGCGGCATCGTTTTGGTGTGGAGGATTGTGACATGTTCTGTTTTTTCTTTTCGTTGCAAAGTCACCGACTTACTCATTATGTAAGACAGGAACCATACTGATCCAGTGGACAGCAGCGTTAAGTCCTCTTCACATCAATTACACGTCACGAGATCTTCGTCAGTCCATCAAATTCCTGTCAAGATGTAGCTGTCATACATTCCCACCTTGGTATATCATCGCAGTGCTTGGTACCTGACCCTGCTAATCCCTCTCTCCCATCCTCCCTCACTCTCTGAGTCGAGTACAAAGTGTTTCCCATCATCCAGGTGAATAGCCTAGGTGATTTTTCCATCAAGCGTATTTTTCATCCAAATCCGGAGAATTTAGTTTTCTGAATGTGTATATAGACTATATGGATGCATAATGCGCTTGTTTCAAACTCAGTAGCAACATGCAGCAGGACCAGTTGGCTTCACAGTTACAGTTGATAGCTGATTTTATTAGAAAGAGGTAAGTGACCACAATTGTCGGCTATAAAACAAGCAAAAAAAACAACAAAAGCACATACACAACAGACTATAATGACTTTTAGATTTTGTACACAAAATTTGACATTGTTTAGATGTACTTTTTGAATGACTTGACATTTTTTAGATGTACTTTTTGAATGATTGAAATGTAGATGGCTTTCGCAATTTTATTTGATTTTTTTTTTTCAGACATTGACTTTGTGATTCAGAAATGCTACACCAAAAATATTGGTAATGAAAATTAAACACTGTCAGTGTAACCCATTACACCTCTGTCTGTGCACTGAGAACACTGCAGTCACAGCATGTTCTCTCAGGACATCTGATTTTGTGTGTGTGTGTGTGTGTGTGTGTGTGTGTGTGTGTGTGTTGTGTGGTTTGGTTTGGTTTGGTTTGGTTTGTTTTAATTTGGTTTAGTTTGTTAGTTTTCCCTTTTCAGAATGCTACAAGACAAACTAGATAACATTTCAGCAATTTACACACACTGTAATTACTAAGATTTATCTTTTCCCAGCTCAAAGCTGGCAAAGAAATCTACACTTCATTGGCTTTCAAAGCCGATTTGTCTTGTACTGCAGTGATATTCACGACATGTGGTGAAGCAGAGAGGCGCCCAATGTAAGCACAGTTGTGGCGCCACATATGCTGAAACATTTAGGGAGGGAGTTTTTCTTTGACAGTTTTTACTGGTAAGGTTTACTCACAGTCCACACGCTTAGCACGAACAGTCCTTCACCCTCAGGTGTGCAAAACGTGCTACGAAGAAGGCCAGACCACGGATGGCTGCATGCGAGACATTTCCACAGAATTCGCTCGCATTCGACAACACAGCCTTCAGACGGAAGGCATTAATGGAGGGAAGGGAAAGCACCACCGTGAGGGTGGTTGGCGGAACCGCATCGACTTCGACCAGGAGTGCGACAGGCTGGTCGAAGGGTTCCGGCGCTGCGTGGGAAAGTCGGAGTTCCGTCGCACTTTGCATGAAATGAAGAGCATGGTGTCACTGCCTGAGTGGCAGAAGTCGTCCGTGTGGCTGGTGAGTTGGATAGTGGGATTGGATGATGGATTGACCCATCGGGAGAATGATTTATTGAGTGATTGAGTGTGCCACGTGGCTGGTTAGTTGGATAAGTGGACTGGATGGTAGATCGGACTGTTGATTGATGGATTGGTTGAGCGACTGAATCTTTGTTTAATGATAGTCTTGATTGAAATCTGAGATGTTGGGACAGAATGGTGCGCATGCACACACACACACACACACACACACACACACACACACACACACACACACACACACACACACACACACACACACCATTTTTCTTTTTAAAATTCTGATGGATGTCTGATCAAACAATCTGTTCACATTCATGTCAACTCACAACCATCCAGCCAGCAGTTCTATCTTGATGCAAGTCTAAAGGGTAAAAAAGTGAACATTTAAACCACTTCGACTCTACACGGATCTGGTAAATTCACTTCAACATCATTCAAAGAGGCTAGGCAAGAGAGTGGTAATCGACAGCAGTACGGAAACACTTCTGGATTAACACAAGAATCAAAGATGTTATACTGATTGCGAATCTTCTTTTGTGAAAATCGAAACTGGCTTTTCAGTTGATGTTATGGAAATCGTTTCCTGAAAGAGGACATTTTTTTTTTCTTCTTAAAAGACTTTGTGAGTTGACTTCAAAGCGGCGACAGCTTGACATGACCCTTTGCTTACAGCTGGGCACTCTCCCTCAGACAGAGAACAAAAAGACAACAAAACTTGCCTTCATTTCAGTCCAAGACTTTTCTCATGATTGACGTCAAGAAATTGATGATGAGCAGTAAAGGCTAAATTGCAACACTGCTTGACGATGCTGTAATTAAGAGAATCAAAGTGCAAGCAGTGCATAGTCTGTATTGCAAAACTGCTTGATGATGCTGTATTTTTAAGAGAATCAATGCTCAAGTACTGCGTAGTTTGTATTGCAAAACTGCTTGATGATGCTATATTTTTAAGAGAATGAATGTTCCAGTAGTGCATAGTTTGTATTGCAAAACTGCTTGACGCTGTTATTGAGAGAATCAATGTCAGCTAGTGCATAGTCTGTGTGGTTTTATTGCTTGTTGGATTGCTAGCTGGATTGAATGATCAAAACATACCATGGGTGTGATTGAGCGGATCGCTTGGCTGATCCTACAGCAATTTGATTGATGGATGATTGAACACAAGACATACAGTAGGTGTGACTCATGGAATTGCTTGGCTGATGGTACAGCAAGAGTCCACAGCAGGGTCCTGCCAGCTCTGCACCCATGCCTTCGGCTGGCTGCGAAACGTCACTTCTGCAAGGTCTGCGGCCTGGCGCTCTGCAAGTCATGCTCGACGACTGACCTCCTGGTCTATGTGCCCGATGACGCGCAGGCGCAGAAAGAGGGCTCTGATGGTGTCTTGGATATGGACGACGTGGAACCCCTGCTGGCCATTATCAAAATCGTTGGGGTGAGAGGCGATGGGGATGGGGTGGGGTAGGATTGCGTGAAAGGAGATCTGAATAGAGCCCTGGACAGATGAGTAGTATGATGAAATCTTACGGCTAAGACTTGGGTTTGCTTTTATATTATTTTTATATAATTTGTTGTTGTTTTTTTTTTCTCTCTTGGGAAGATTTACCTGTCTTTCTTTCTTTCTTTTTTCTTCATTTCTGAACTAGAATTTGATGTTCAGCATTGGTGAGGGTTTGGCTTATGTGACCTTTTTAAATTCCACCATGAAGATGACCTCATTGTGTCTTCAGGGATGAAGGATGAACACAGCACCAGTGTGCATGCGTTTTGTTTTTGTGTCGTCCACCCCACAGGCACACAAAGTACTCTTCTCTGAAACAGGAATGGGATTTAATTAATATGAAGTCTCATCAGATGGACTAGATGGGGATCAGAGTCTGCACAGATGTGAATTCATGAGAGAAAACCGCTTCCTACTGGCTGTGTTGAGTGAGAATCGAACCCCGGACCTTAGAACAAGAGTCTGAAGCCTTTACCCACCACACCATCCAGCCCGAATCTTTCAGTGAAGACTCCCTTTCCGTTTTGCTTTCAGAGCCAGTGTTTTAACATTGCGGGACATTGTTATTGAAAATGTTCAATGTATACAAAAAGAACGAAAACAACAGAAACCTTGCATATGCTGGGAGGTGGTTGTTCCAGTCCCATCAGCAGCATCCATTCGGGGGATTTTTCTGCATGGATGGCCCCCCCCCACTCAGAAGTACGGTGTGGTTATGAGCTCAAATGAGAAGACTGCAATCACACAGTTGAGTTCAATTCACTGCTTCTCCGAGAGATCGTGTGTCCAAATTTCTTGTGGATTCTGACTGATCTCTTTTGCCTGGTTGATGCTGGGAGAGGTAATGTAAGGGAGCCTCGAGTACAGCCCTGTGGTACTCCCTCTACCTCTACCTTCGTCATCGTTAATTGTCGTGCAGACAAAAAGCAAAGAAATCTCAGATTCTCTGGCTGTTCGTGCCCTGCTTTGTGGTGACCTCTTCATGTCAGTTATTGCTTGTGGCAAGTTCTTAAGAACTGCTGTTGGACGGACATTGTAGCACTCTTTGAAAAGGGACATTCTTTCATGCTGGCTCCACGACTAAGCCCTTACAGTTGGTGGTATACTGTGCAGAATAATGATAATGAGTACTCTGTTTCGGCTGCCAACTCCACTGGGACTGTGACAAAATGAATGTGAGTGTTGTTAGGTATCAAGTTACAGAAATGAGCGATATGGGAGTCATGCTTGTAACATGCAGTGGAAGATGAGATGGATGTCTGTAATATGCAGTGGAAGATGAGATGGATGTCTTTAACATGCAGTGGAAGATGAGATGGATGTCTGTAACATGCAGTGGAAGATGATATGGATGCCGGTAACATGGCAGTGGAAGATGAGATGGATGCCTGTAACACACCATGGAAGATGAGATGGATGCCTGTAACATGCAGTGGAAGATGAGATGGATGCCTGTAACACACCGTGGAAGATGAGATGGATGCCTGTAACATGCAGTGGAAGATGAGATGGATGTCTGTAACATGCAATGGAAGATGAGATGGATGTCTGTAACATGGCAGTGGAAGATGAGATGGATGTCTGTAACATGCAATGGAAGATGAGATGGATGCCTGTAACATGCAATGGAAGATGAGATGGATGTCTGTAACATGCAGTGGAAGTGAGATGGATGTCTGTAACATGGCAGTGGAAGATGAGATGGATGCCTGTAACATGCAATGGAAGATGAGATGGATGTCTGTAACATGCAGTGGAAGATGATATGGATGCCTGTAACACGCAATGGAAGATGCGATGGATGCCTGTAACATGCAGTGGAAGATGAGATGGATGTCTTTAACATGCAGTGGAAGATGAGATGGATGCCTGTAACATGCAGTGGAAGATGAGATGGATGCCTGTAACATGCAGTGGAAGATGAGATGGATGCCAGTAACATGCAGTGGAAGATGAGATGGATGCCTGTAACATGCAGTGGAAGATGAAATGGATGCCTGTAACACGCAGTGGAAGATGAGATGGATGCCTATAACACACAGTGGAAGATGAGATGGATGCCTGTAACACACAGTGGAAGATGAGGTGGATGCCTGTAACACACAGTGGAAGATGAGATGGATGCCTGTAACACACAGTGGAAGATGAGATGGATGCCTGTAACACACAGTGGAAAGATGAGATGGATGCCTATAACAGGCAGTGGAAGATGAGATGGATGCCAGTAACATGCAGTGGAAGATGAGATGGATGCCAGTAATATGGCAGTGGAAGATGAGATGGATGCCTGTAACACACAGTGGAAGATGAGATGGATGCCTGTAACATGCAGTGGAAGATGAGATGGATGCCTGTAACATGCAGTGGAAGAGATGAGATGGGGTAAAAGAGAAAAGGGAAAGAAAACTCGTGCTGTACTGCTTTTTTCGTTGATAAGACACAGTCATTAGATTCGCTACCATGATGAAGTGGTTAGCATCGCAGACTTCCAGCTGGGAGGTCATGGGTTCGATTTCCATCAGAGCCATGCATTTTTAGACCAAAATGGAAACCCGTAGCATCATCTTCATCATCTTCATCCTCATCGACCAGCACAAAGAGTGTCCCACATTCTGTGGCCCGTCATGCGCCGTTCTCATGGTGATTTCAGTTTCGATGACCTCTCCCGGTTTTACGCTCGTGGTTTTGGTTCTGTCGAGGTCACCGGTTTCAGCAAATTCATGGGGAATTCATTGGACAGAGGTGATGACGCCCTCCAGAGGGAGAGCTCACTCACGCTGGCTCTACGTTGAAACAGTGACTGTCATCAGTGGGGGGGGG
>JADBJO010005470.1:120000-147500 GCA_016801955.1 Conus betulinus
TGGCTTCTATGAGGGTAGGCAGAAATAAGAGCAAGAAAAAAGATTACATCAAGTATATGAAGAATAGCATCCCATATTATGTTAAGCAGATGAAAAACGCAAATCTGCTTTGTAGTTCTTGCTGATGTTGGTGACAACATAAGACTTTTTGTACCATCTCCTGACCATTAATACTGTTTGTAGTCATACCTCAGAAATAAACAAATTTATTAAAATTTCATTTTTTTATTTGCAAATAGAGGTTCTGTATCTCTGGTTTTAGTTGGTTTGCAACACTGAAAGTCCCATATGAATTTCTCACCGGCTGTTGGACTGTACAGAAGAACAGCCTTGTAACTGTTACGTTTTAGAGCTAGTTACCGTTATGTTTTAGAGTCAGAAGTTGTCTTTTTTTTTTTTTTTTTTTTTACCCTTGATCGGTTCCATGTTTTAAATTGGGTTGGGTGTTTTCCTTTTTTGTTTTCTTCCTTTTCTGTCTGTCATTCTTTCTGTTTTTTTCTTTCTTCTTCTTCTTGATCTTCTGCTTTTTGTTTTCTTTGTTGTTGTTATAAACCTTTTTTGCCCAGTCTGAAATGATCAGTATACATAAAAAGCACCAGACATTTTACAATGATATGGGACTGTATAACTGTGTACTTCAAAACTGCAGCTAAATATGCAGACATCTGCAAAAGTTGAAAAAATAACAACAACACAAAACAAAACAAACAAAACAAAATGCACCATTAAATGATAGACATGGGTATGGGGCACAAAGAGGATTTATAGCACATTATGTCTATTTACGAACAAGACATATATGATACATGTATGCAACAATGCATGTGCTCATACAGATCATTTGAGCCCATATTTTTAATGATGGCATACTCACAACTTATGTATTGTGCAAAAATAGGATGAATGATCTTGAGAGATACACTCATGTTTTTCTTATCCTTCGTCATCTTCATCTTCTTCAGTTACTCTTATTTTCTTACTTTTTGATTTATGCTTGAAAAAGGAATTTTTGTGTGTTTATTTTTTTCCTTTTTCAGTTTTTTTATGTTTAGTTGTTTTTTTTAATAGTACTTGTTCATGAAACATGATACATGTAATCTAGTCAAGGAAATGTGAAAGAGATAAACAAAGGATACGTTTTTCTCCCCTGTGATCATTTTGTTTATAGCAGTTAATCCATTTTGCTGAAATTAATGATTTCTTTTTTTTTTGTTAGTCTTTTCCTTTGTATGTTGTTTGTGCATCATGTACTGTACCTTCACAGCATTTATGTATTCATGGATTTTATTCAGCCATTCATTTATTGATTTATATCTGTGTTTAGTTACAAATATTTGCAGGTGTGCAGCTAGTTTTATCTCTATATATATTTTCTAATATTCTTGTGTTTTTTGCTGATACCTTTATTGACAGGGTGTGGCTGTGTGCATGCCTGATACAAGAAGGACGTTTTATAGAAAAAAAAAAGTTGATAAAATGAAAGAAAATCTTTTAATTCAGAAGCAGTATGATTCATTCAGTACATTTTATCCACTCCCACAGTTTCCCTTCCTTATCTTCCCATTCTCTGATATTTAGGAGAGTTACGTGGAAATTCATTCACTGATTTGTCCGTTGGTTGATTCAAACAGGCCATCATCAGCGCCCACCTGTACTTTGCGGCAGCTGGTGTATGAGTCGATCCACCTGTGTGACAAGTACGAGCTGCATGAAGTGTCACCCACCATCCTGGTGTCGCTGGAGCAGGTAGGGTCATTAAGTATGAACTGCAGGAAGTGTCGCCCACCATCCTGGTGTCACTGGAGCAGGTATGAGTTGCAGGAAGTGTCGCCCTCCATCCTGATGTCACTGGAGCAGGTATGAGTTGCAGGAAGTGTCGCCCTCCATCCTGATGTCACTGGAGCAGGTATGAGTTGCAGGAAGTGTCGCCCTCCATCCTGATATCACTGGAGCAGGTATGAGTTGCAGGAAAGTGTCGCCCACCATCCTGATGTCACTGGAGCAGGTATGAGTTGCAGGAAGTGTCGCCCTCCGTCCTGATGTCACTGGAGCAGGTATGAGTTGCAGGAAGTGTCGCCCTCCATCCTGATGTCACTGGAGCAGGTATGAGCTGCAGGAAGTGTCGCCCTCCATCCTGATATCACTGGAGCAGGTATGAGTTGCAGGAAGTGTCGCCCACCATCCTGATGTCACTGGAGCAGGTATGAGTTGCAGGAAGTGTCGCCCTCCGTCCTGATGTCACTGGAGCAGGTATGAGTTGCAGGAAGTGTCGCCCTCCATCCTGATGTCACTGGAGCAGGTATGATGAGCTGCAGGAAGTGTCGCCCTCCATCCTGATGTCACTGGAGCAGGTATGAGCTGCAGGAAGTGTTGCCCTCCATCCTGGTGTCGCTGGAGCCAGTAGGGCCATATGTGCATATCAGAGGGATGCAGAGTGTTAAAAGAAAAGGAAAGTAGTGGATCCTCTCAATAATGGTTGCATGAAATCCTTTGTTGTTGTTGTTGTTGTTGTTGTTGTTGCTGTCTCATCTTCTGGGCTGCTTCAGTGGCATAATCCCAAGCTGCTCTTATCAGCTCCCTGTCCACTTGCACAGCCTGGCTTGCTGAAGTTGTTCTGTTACGGATCCGGAACTGACAATCCACATGGAGCAGAGGGGACACTGCACTGCTGCCGAGTCACTTTGTTGGTATTCAGTGGTGCCTGTTCTGATGTAACACATGGGAGACCTGTTCAAGTCTAGTGCTGATGACAGTAATTGCTAAGTTGCGGTGGCAGCATGATTGAGTTCTCACTCTGTAGGGCCTCACCACATCTGTCTAGTGACAGTGCCTATGGAATAGCCTAATGCCAGTAACATTGCCACAAACTTTGCTAAAGGTATAGATGCAGAGAGAAAATCGAAACTGATATATATGATATAGCTGAACTTCCATCGTCACAAGAGAAACGTGCAAAGTGGTTCCCAAAAGTAAGAAAGAAAAAATAAAAGGGAACTATTTCCTTTTCAACTCCCCTCCTGCATCAAGAGCTTGACTCTGTTAAAGGTCAAAGTCAGCTTGGTTGCATGGAATAATCGAAGATGGTCTTATACGCCCCACTGTCTTTTGAAATGTTTATCGGACAGAATTTTTGTTTCTACGGTAATGATAGAAGGGAAGGGAAGGGGCTGCATGAAATTAAATCTTCTTACACAAGATCACAATTCCACTCTTAAAATATTTCGCCAAGTGGCCTTTTTCAAGACAAAAAAAAACCCAAAACAGTACAACTAGGTAATGTCCATCTTTGGCAACTGGACAGAGCAAAGAATTGACGTCATGTATATATATTATACAAGTTCTGACATCATAATGTGTGATGTCATCAACAAGAAATAGGAGGGGGGGGGGGGGGGGGGGGTATGTAAGGTAAGGTAATGTAATGTTGCTTTTTTTTGTTTGTTTTTTTTTTTTTTCTCTTGAAAAAGGCCACATGGCCGAAAATTTGAAGAGTGGCGTTGTGATCTTGTGTACCGTTTTTCTTTTCTTTGGAGGACTATTGCTTTTGTTTCTAAATCTTTTTAACTTCAAATATATCTTGATACAAATAATGAGGAAGAGGAAGAGGGGCAATAACTCTGCAAATGGAATGCACAACGAAATGGGCACAAGAGGGCAGCCAAAAGAGCAGAACAAAGTATACCACAAGAACACGTGAAAGAAGTGAAGAGATCAAAGTGATGCACACTATAGGCGACAGTGGCAGTCATGATGAAGGATGGGGTGAGGGTGAGGGGAGGTAGAAGGCATTTTTTTTTTTTTTTTTTTTTTTTTTTTTTGTGACACGTATTCTGAGTTCTCTCAGATGTGGGAACCTTCCCCTTCTGCCCAACACTATATTCTACCCCTCCCAACCCTCCCCCCCCCCCTCCCCATCCCCCACATGCCACTCCTTCTGGCTGTCCCACACACAGCTACACCCAGGCTCATTCTGTCACAGCCGTAGCGCCTGCTGTTCTCGGGAGGTAGTTGATGTCAGGTTGTCATTGATCAACAGAAATGATGAATGCATGGTACGGTTTTTGACCATTATGTATCGAATAGCAAGGATGTGTGTGTGCGTGTGCCACCCCACATGACATGGCAAGGTGAGAGGTGTTGTGTGTTTATTGTGCACTGAAGACTACAGCGGAAAGCAGTTGAGTATCTGATCTAAAAGAAGGAATGAACGGATAGATGAAAGGAAAATGAAATGAGATGAAAGAGTAATTTGTTTTTAGTTCAAGCCCTTGTTTTAATTATTATTGATTATTGATCTAATAGTGGAAGTAGTAGTTGTAGTAGTAGTAGGAGTTTTTTTTTGTTGTTGTTTTTTTTATTCCCGGCATCATTACAAATAGTGTTGGTGTTGTAACAGTGTAACCATCTTTTCATGCTGTATTTCATTATCGTGAAGGTTGATGTTATAACCACGTTGTTGAATGATAAAGAAGCCTCCATTCAAAAGGGTTGAAAAGAATGCCCTATTGAACCCCCGTCTATCGCTTTTTTTTTGTTTTTTGTTTTAGAGCTTGGATAGCATAATCACCCTTATTCTGTACACTGTTCACATTGTGCACGAGCTCATGTGTGTGCATGTATGCGCATGTGTGTGTGTGTGTGTGTGTGTGTGTGTGTGTGTGTGTGCGCGCATGCTTGTGTGTGTGTGTATGTGTGTGTGTGTGTGTGTGTGTGTGTATGTGTGTGTGTCTGTGTGTGTGCGTGTGTGTGTGTGTGTGTGTGTGTGTGTGTGTGTGTGACACATTTCAGGTGATAGAGGAGGAAGTGTCCGCATGCTTACAAAGAGAAGGGGAGGACGTGGGGCAGCATTTAGAACTCATGAAGGAAATGATACGCACCCAGATGAAGGTGAGCATTACGGGTTCCCTGCTGTTCGTCATTTTTTTTCTGTTTGTTTCCTTTCCTTTTGTAAGAAAGGAAGAGTATTATTGATGCACCTTAAACATCTGTCTGTTTGCCCATCATATATTCTTCACCTTAAGCGTCTGTTTGATCATCATATATTCATCTTGAGCGTCTGTTTGGTCATCATATATTCACCTTAAATGTCTGTTTGATCATCACATAAAGAGAAGAAATCTCTAGATGTGGGTGTGTACCATCAGGTCCATGCATGCAGATCACACCTGGTGAGTTCAGTTGCTATTATTTACTGTGTACGCACCAAAAGTGGTGAGCTCCAGAACATTTTTGTATTTTCGCTAGAAAACAATTGAAAGAACTGAAGAGGGTGCAGAGCTCCGGAGGGAGAGCTCACTCACGCCGGCTCCTGGACTAAGCAGTTATTGTGGTCAGTAGGGGGCTGGGTATGTTAGATCAGAACAAGCACCGCTGAACACCACCAAAGTGACTCAGAAGCACTGCAGTGTCTCCTCCGGTGGGTTGCCTCTTGACGATTTGACACTGACTGCTCCCAGTGGATTGCTGGTGCCAAGGCTGCGGCGGGCCGGGCTGGGCTGTGGCTTTGGACATGGTGTTGGAATTAGCCCTGTGGTTCCAATACCACTGATGTGGCACAGAAGGTAGGACAGCAAAGAATGAAGAAAGAAAAAAGAAGATTCAGAGTGCAGAGTGTGACCTCCATTTTTTTGCTAGCTGGCAATGTCTATGTTATATACGTCAAGGGAAAAAAAAATGTCACTCTCAGCCTAAGACTGATTGAGCAGTTTGAATGCTCAGATAGGTCGCTGAAGGTTCCTGATTTGAATCCCTTATAAGAAGAATTTTTTCCCCCATGCTCTTTCAGATGTGAAAAAGTGTGTCCAGTTTTTTTATGCCTGTGAGTCATGTCAGTGGGTATGAAAGTTTCAGGAAAGGATAAATGTTGTGGGCATGTTTCAACAGAATAAATGCTAGGACACACACACCCACACACTCACACACACACACACATATACACACCACCCACACACACACACACACACACACACACACACACAATGAGGACATGGACAATTTAGTCACATTTCTTTTGCTTGAAAAATTTAACAGCATATTTTTTAAAAATAGAAATTACTGGAAAAAAAAAAAAAAAAAGCTTTCAAACCAGGTAAGGTTTGCTTTTGTACAACAACTTATCTCCCCTGACAGACATGGCACAAAACTTGCAGTTTGCTCTAACCAGAAGTGTCATCTTTTGTGACGCGTTCGTTTTCTTTTATCCACCCTTGTATCGAGGGTTAAGCTTCCTCTGGATCTAAAGGCAAACAGCAGCAACAGAATTGGACTATCATAGCATGGATAAAAATGTTCAGCAATGTATAAATTTGTATGGATTTTTTTTTTTGTTAACATTTTCCATTATTTCATTGGGAAAAATCAATATCAAACAAACAATATAAAATAGAAAAAAGAACAAATACAGCTGTACTATACCAGTGTTTAATACAATGCAGTGGAAAATGATACATTCACACACCTGTACCTTGCTGCCAGTATCTCAATTCCCCCATTTCTCCATCATCATATACAAGACATACACACACACACACACACTTGCACACACTTGAACACACACACACACACAACACACACGCCTTTAAACAACCATAAAAAAAGCCTTGCACATCTGCGCACCCACCCCCACATTCCAAAAAAAGCACATGACCTGTTGCAGTGAGCCATGCATCACCAAGTCTGTGCGCATGCATGTGCAAGGAGAACTGAGACACGGCGGGGAGTGAGGGGCTGGAGAGGCCAGTTTTTCACTTCCAGCCCTTAACGAATGTGTCAGAATTCAGTGAAGGAATGAAGAGCATCAGTTCCAGTCCTGAACTAATGTATGAAAATTTAACAGGGAGATAAACAGTTTCAATTCCAGTCCTGAACTAATGTATGAAAATTTAACAGGGAGATAAACAGTTTCAATTCCAGTCCTGAACTAATGTATGAAAATTTAACAGGGAGATAAACAGTTTCAATTCCAGTCCTGAACTAATGTGTCAAATTCAATGAAGGAATGAGTAGTATCAGTTCTAGTCCTGAACTAATGTATGAAAATTTAACAGGGGGATAAACAGTTTCAATTCCAGTCCTGAACTAATGTATCAAAATTTACCAAAGGGATGAACCGTTTCATTTTCAATCCTTAGCTAATGTATCCAAATTTGATGAAGGGATAAACAGTTTCATTTTTACAATCTTAGCAAATACATGAAAATTTAACAGGTTGATAAACAGTTTCGATTCCAGTCCTTAACTAATGTATGGAAATTTAACTAAGGGATAAACAGTTTCAGTTCCAGTTAGTAACTAATGTATTCAAATTTAATGAAGAGATAAATAGTTTGATTTCCACTCCTTAAGTAATGTATGAAATTTAATAAAGGGATAAACAGTTTCATTTCTGGTCTATAACTAGTGTATCAAATTTTGATACGGGGGTAAATAGTTTCATTTCTTGTTCATAACTTATGTATCATTTCTAGGTCATGATTTATGTATCAAATTTTAATAACAGGGTGAACAGTTTTTATTTCTAGTCCATAATTGGAGTAAGAAGAAACTGTCTGTTTGTATTCCATAATTAATAAATGAAGATGCGATAAAGGGATTACTACTTAGGTTTCTGGTCCATAATTGATATATGAAAATAATAAAGGGATGCAAATTTTGATCTATAACTATTGGTCCATAACTAATGTATCAAAATTTGATAAGCGAATAAACAGTCTTATGTCTGCTCTTCAACTAATGTATTGGAATTACACAAAGGGATGAACAAAAGTATTGGGTGAGTAAATTATGCTTTTTTAACTCTGCCCAGTTTATGTTATCTCTCAGGGATGAGGTCACATGACTCATTTTCTCCATCACCGTTCTGTCTACTTTTCTGTGTTTTGACAAAAATAACGGGTCTTTTACGGCCCCAGCCATCTCCTACCCGGAGTTCAGAGTGATCGTCATAAAAGGAAGGTCTCAGAGACTGTAGTGTGGCTCCAACATTGATTTCCCCTCCAGAGCTATGCTCATGATCAGTTTTGTTACAGAGTTGTCCACAACAGCTGAGTTCAGTTGGGGGTGTGGTGGGAACTGTCACTGAACAGTTGTAGTTATGCCCCCTGGAACAGATGCTTACAGATGCTGGCTCTGCAAGAAGCGATTGTTGTCGTCAGGACTGGTGTATGTAGGTGGTGTACCATGTATGTCCAGAACAGGTACCAATGAGGACCACCAAAGTCACTTGACAGCAGTTCAGTGTCTCCTCTGGTGAAAATGCGAAATTAAAGCAGAGTTTCTAAAATATGAACTAAAGACAACAACTAAAAACCAAATGCTTGTGGTTGTGTTTGTGGATCTGTGAGTTCTTGGGCTTTGTGTTTGTGAAAATAGCAAGTAAAATGCCTGTCAGTGTAGATCTTGAGAGGTAATTTTTCTCACAAATATATTTCGTGATTGTTTTTCTCTGTCTTTCTGTCCCTGTCTCTTTGTAAGGTTATGATGAACAAGACTTGGTACTGGTGTGTACGAGCGAATTGAAATGAAGAGTGGACGAGTACCAGCACTGGGGTGGGGACAGAAGATGAGACACCCCCTCCCCCCCCCCTCACACACACGCATCAGAAGTATAAAAAGAGGAAAAAACCCTGGTCTTTAAAGGAGACAGGATTGGGAAGGGATGCGTGTGTTTTTCTTTTTTAAATAGTTACCGGAATGTCTAGCTGCATTGTAAGATAGGAATAAGATGCAAATGAAGGAAAGTGTTTTAAAATATATTTATCGGAATATCTCACTACATTGTATGAATGGAAGAAAATGCGAATTTAAAGCAGAGTTCCTAAATATGAACTAAAGACAACAACTAAAACCAAGTGCTTGAGACTTGTGTTTGTGGATTTATGAGTTTTTGAGCTTTGCGTTTGTGAAAATAGCAAGTAAAATGCCTGTCAATGTAGATCTAGAGAGGCAATTTTTCTTATAGATATATTCGGGATTGTTTCTCTCTGTCTTTCTGTCCCTGTCTCTTTTTCTCTCTCTTTTTTTTCATTGATGTACGAGTCAGCCCTAAATGGGTATGGGCTGAAGGACTGATCATTAAAACATTTGTTTATAGATTCATGCTTTCTTCTTTTTCTCTCTCTCTCTCTCTCTCTCTCTCTGTCTCTCTCTCTCTCAGTCTCTATCTGTCTCTCTTTTTCTCTCATGCTCTCTCTCTCTCTCTCTCTCTCTCATTCTCTGTCTATTGTCTGTCTGTCTGTCTGTCTCTCTCTTCTCTCTCTCACTCATGCTCTCTGTTTCACTCTCTCTTTCTCTGTCTCTCTCTTTCTCTAATGCTCTCACTCTCTCTCTCTCATTCTCGCTCTCCCTCCCACTCTCTCTCTCACTCTCTCTCTCTCTCTCTCTCTCTCTCTCTCTCTCTCATAAACTCTCTCCCCTAATGACTTCCAGGAGCACAAACTGATCCGTCCCTCACGGAGGACCCTGAGGGAGCACGGCCGAGCGCACGTGCAGCAGATCATGGCGTCACGCACCAAGGAGGTGCTGGACCAGGTCAACCTCCAGCTCCGCTTCAAGTCGGCCAACCGCAGCTTCCCGGCCGTCAAGCAGGCCCTGGACACCACCCGGAAACAGCTGAGTGCCGCCTGACGAGTCCGTCTGTGCTGGAGGGGAGGGAGAGGAGTAGGGGCAGCTGGTCGATGGTTTAGGGGTTCCGGTTTGGTTTGGTTCTGTTCTCTTGCGAAACGCCAGAGGAGCAGCGCATGGCATTGAGTCGCGGTAATTGTGTTTTTTTAGCTGTCCGTCTTCTGCTCAGAGGGTTTATAATGTGTAGTCTTTAGTGTAACATTCTAGTCAGACACGCAGGACCTTTCCAAGGATGTCAACATGCAGCAAAGAAAAAAGGTCTAACCCTGAAAAAGGAACAGAAAAAAGATGACATGAAAAATGGAAAAAAAAAAAAACCCAAACCAACAAAGATACCCCCCTTTTTTTTTTTATTAAATCAATGATGTGATAGCTAATTTATTGACACCCATAAAGCGGATAGGACGAGGCTTTGCTGGAAAAAAGTGAAAATTTATTAAAGCAAAACAAACTTAAATGTAACAAAATGTAACAGAAATGCATAAAGAGGGCCATATCGGCAGACTATAGAATGGATAGGTACCTTCTACTCTGAGCAGTACACACAAGTTTCATGACCTGTTCACCACAGTACAAGAAAGTGTAAGAGAGTTTCTGGAAAATGAGATATAAAGAGTGGTCCTCAAAAGCAGAGCATAAAAAAAAATACAGAAAAAAAACAGTAAATGGTAAAGAGAGACAGAAATAAAACCTGGCAGAGTCAGAGAGTAGCAGAAAAGAGGAATCTTCTGGCACAGACCTTGCAGAAGGTGGAGGAGCTCAGTGTGCTGAAAGACCCCCTGGCATCCCCAGGAGTATATTGTCCACATGGCAGCTACAACAGGGCTGGGGATTGTCAGCTACAACAAGGCTGGGGGGATTGTCAGGCTGGACAAGGCTGTTAGCTGGGACAGCGTCCACCAGTGGTCTTTAGTGTTGCTTCTGTTTTTCTGCTGTTGTTGGGCATTCTCTTGTCTTTGCTCTGATAACTTAGACTTTTGTTTTTCTTGTTACAGTTTTAAGAATTACCAGTTTTTTTGGTTGTTATTGTCAATTAGGCAGTTGAAATTACTGACACTGCTGAAAGTGAACTCAAGTTGCCCATTCTGCGCTGTCTGTATGCCTGTGTGGCCTTTTTCATTTTTTTTTGTTTTTTTTTAAACATGTAAACATTTTTTTGTTAACTTTTTCAGTTTTGTTTTTAAATATGGGAGGGAAAATTAAGAGGGAATTCTTGCTGCTCACAGCACAGCTTGGACTAATCCTGGATGTAAATAGTTTAGCTTCATGTCACTGATTCTTTTTGTTGTTTGGAGATCGTGTTTATCTTTGTTGTACTGCGACTGCAGCAGAGTGTCGCTCTCTTCCGCCTTCACAGCCTTAGTGGGGGGTATGAGTATGAGTTGGGGCTTGCCTACCTACGCATACAAAGATTGAACGCCAGCAGACTCTGCAGAAGAAACCTTAATGGTTCAACAGAGAGAAAGGCGGTTACAGCAATGCACTGTGGAGCGCACAGAGCTAAATGAGGCACATAGAACATCTAGGTCATCCACTGCATCCATCTCCATCTCCAACCGTCTCGACCTTGTCTTGCTATTGGATACAGGTGGTCTCTTGGACGAGAGAGCGAGGTCGACGACGCGCAACTCTTCCTCATTTTAATCAAAGTCATCGCGCATGTCATCAGTCATCCTTCAAACAACAACAACAATCTTTTTGTTGTTTGTTGCTTTTTCAGAAAAAGACCTTTTTCTCCCTCCGCTGTTGTCCTATGGAGTCTCTGTGTGTGGTCTGTGGTCTGTCAGGTTATGATAATAAAGACTAACGATGTCACGTTATAACAATATATGACTTTCTGCTAAACACATGGGTGGGAGTAGTTCCGTATCATACGGATTTCGCTGTTGGCGTTTTGCCGATTTTTTTTTCCCCCTTCTTTGCATTTTGATGGATGTGTGCGCTGGGTTTCCGATCCATATTTTTTACTCTTCCACCTCGACTCCATCGGACGTTTGTAGTTGTTCTGTTTTTTTTTGTCTGAATATAACTATATAGTGCTCAGAGTTATAAAATTCAGGGTTTGTATCAAAGGAGAATGCAGTAAATCTGTCCTAAAATGTCAAGTTTTCGTCAGTGTCTCAGGGGGGGCCTTATCCCCCAGACCCCCCAGCAAGGAGTTGCCCCAGCACCCCAGGAGCCTTAAGCAAGCCCCTGGACCCTCCCTCAGTATTACAAACATTTCTCACTCCCGCCCATGTAAACATCAAAAGAGAACCTCATCGCACGCCAGTAGAAACAGTGTCCAAGTGGCGACACAATTTTCATTTCAGCATGGGAGAGCACAGGTATGCAGGCACAACGGCACATCACCAAGACAACTTGGCAGCGGTGCAGTGTTTCCTCTGGTGGGTTGTCTCGTGGCAGCTAGATACTGCGTGCTTGCTGTTATTGTTAAGAGCAGTGTCAGGGCAGGCAAGTGATGCTGCCAAGAGAGGAAGGGGAATGGGGGATAGAGGGGGGGAGAGGAGGTAATAGGGGTCACAGAAGAGGGGACAGCTCTAAGAAAGAGAAAAACTGAGGGAGAAAACTCTCTGCAGGCAAGGCCAAATAATGTCGTAGAAGGGAAGCAATTTTTATGTGAGCAGGGGATAGTGTAAGCATGGAGGGAATGCCTCCTTTCCACACATACATGCTCTTACCCGGAGTTTTTGCGAAATGATGTACACAACTTGTGCTGGCTACCCATGCCATTGGCTGGTTTCTTAAGTGACGCTGAGGTCATAAACTAGACAGTCCATGGCAAGTAAGAGTGTTTGATTGCGGATCCCGGAGCCACCCCACTGTCCCTTCCCCCACTGACCCCCCCCCCCCCCCCCCCTTCCGTCATGCCTCGCTGATATCATTACCAACATCATCAGTATTATCATTGTTATCATCATTATCATTGTCATTGGTTTGTTTGTGTAAAGCCTTACCGCTTGTCGAGGCTTCCCCGCAGCTGGAAACTTTCAACTTGTTATTGCTGATGTTAACATTGAGAAACATGTTGGCGCTGTTCTTTGTAATAGGCTTTGTATGTTGTGGTCACTTCAGTCATCAGATAATCTGTGTCATAGTTTGGCATTTAAACAATTGATGCTGATCTTGGGCTCCTTTACCTATCTGTTCATAATCAGAAGGAGTCTGTTTCACTTAAAAAAAAACAAACTAACCAAACGAGATTTTTTTCTGTTACATTTTCAGCTGGAATAATTGGCTGCCTGTCTGTTTACTGATTTGTTTTTAAGCAGCTGAGTTGTGAAAGATAATGATTGTTAGTTAACTGTGAGAACACAAAAGGCTGTGAATGAAATGAAACTAAAAGGAAAGCATCGAACAAAGCAAACAGAACAAAGCAAATAGCCAGTAAACAAAGTGGAAAATGCACACACACACACACACACACACACACACACACACACACACACACACACACACACACATTCCATTAAGATTAAAATAAAAAGAAAGACAAAAACAAAAAACAAGGCACTAAACAAAGAGAAGGTAAGTAGTTAATAAACAGAAAGGAACTAGAGGGAAAGCTAATGAACAAAATGAAAGTAAAACATTGAGAAACATTGAGAAGAAAAATTAAGAAAGAAAAACCTTTGACCAAAAACAAATCCACAAAGCACATAGAAAGTCGAAAGCCAGTGAACAAAAACAAAGCAGTTAGAGAGCCAGTGAACAACAACAACAACAACAAAAGTAAAAAGCTAATGTATGAAGTTACAAATAAACAGAAACAGGAAAATGTAACAGAAAATCAATCAATTAACAACAAGTGAATAAACGGAAGACAGAAAGGTGAGCAAATCTCTCTGTAATGAATGCATAACCAGAAAAATCTTTTGGCAAATAAGAACTAAAAAACGGAAAAAAGGGCCATTGATCAAATAATTGTATTCCCTTTTACATATACCTCATACTGTCTCTGAATCCCCCCTCCCTCTCCTCTCTCCCACCGCCCTTCCCACCAAACGCTCTGTCCTTCTCCCTCTTTCTCACTTTATGCCCTCTGAGCCATATATATTCCAGCTCCACCGTTTTGTCTGATACTTAATGTAAATGATTTCAGTTGTTGCTACATTGAAAAAAAAAAAAGTTTGATGCCTCGCATGAGGAACATAATGAAACAGCCTTGCCCTTGCACACCCTTCTCTCCCTTAGCACATTATCTCTCTCTTTCTTAACAAATATTAAATGAATGTTAGTGAACCGCCAAGAGAAACGTGGACAAACGAGCCACAAGACAAAACATGCCGCGTTTCTAGCCAACAGCCTCGTTTTCATTCAGCGCCTGCCTACTTTGCGCTGAAGAGATCTAAGCTAAGTGAAAAATTCGTTCATTTTCATCATCGTCCTGTTTGTTTGTGTCTCGCCTGAAGAAGACCTAAGAGGTCGAAACGCGTCGTGTTTTGTCTTGTGACTCGTTTGTCCACGTTTCTCTGGGCGGTTCGCTGACATTTATTTAAGATTTGTTTAGATTTCCGCCTGCAGTCGTCTCACTTTGCAACTAGAGATCTCTCTTTCTTGCCTTAACTCTCCCCCACCTCCTCCCCCCTCTCTCTCTTGGCTTGCCTCTCTCTCTCTTATGCTTTGCCTCTCTCTCTCTTTTGCCTTACTTCCCCCTCTCTCTCTCTCTCTCTCTCTCTCTCTCGCTGTCTTGTCTTTTGCCTTCCCTCTCTCTCTCTCTCTCTCTCTCTCTCGCTGTCTTGTCTTTTGCCTTCCTCTCTCTCTCTCTCTCTCTCTCTCTTCTGTCTTGTCTTTTGCCTTACTCCTCTCTCTCTCTCTCTCTCTCTCTCTCGCTGTCTTGTCTTTTGCCTTACTCCTCTCTCTCTCTCTCTCTCTCTCTCTCTCTCTCTCTCTCTCTCTCTCTCTCTCTGTCTTGTCTTTTGCCTTACCTCCCTCACTGTATTTCTGTTTATATATCTGTAATTATCTGTCTACCTGCGTATCTGTCTGTGTGCCTGCCTGTCTGTCTCTCTGTCTGTTATGAGAAAGAGAAAGAGAGGGATGGTGTGGAGGGAGAGGAGAGAGGGAGAGAAACAAGTCGAACGTTTTCGGCATGAAAATTGTAAGATAAAAAAATTGAAATGAGATTTTGGGATGATAATGTTATAAATGAAGTGTGTGTGTGTGTGTGTGTGTGTGTGTGTGTGTGCATGTGTGTGTGTGTGTGTGTGTGTGTGTGTGTGTGTGTGTGTGTATTGTTAATGTTATTGTTGTTCTTTGTTGTTGTTATGGTGTTCTGTGATTTCAAATGAAGTGAATTAATATATGGAAATTACAATGAAAATGAGGCATTGTCAGTTAATAGGATTGAAAAAAAAATGCACACGTCTCTGGCACAAATCGTTTTTTTTTATGCAAAATGGTCACATTTTATAATTCCAAATGAAAATGTGTCTCTGGTGAAGTTCAAGTTGTTTTTATTCTTTTATACCAAGTGGTCACATTTTATGACAGTTTGATGATACCGAATTATCACATTTTATATGCTGCAATATTATCTTGGTTAAACGTGTTGCAAAAGTGTACAATGATTTTGTTTTTTACATTGTTTACTCATGTTTCAATGAAAATATACTATTCTGAAGCTGGTTTCATTTCTGGTGAATGTAAGTGCATTTGTTTGTCATGGCGTGTGTGTGTGTGTGTGTATGTGTGTGTGTATGTGCGTGTGTATGTGTGTGCGTGTGTGTGTGTGTGTGTGTGTGTGTGTGTGTGTGTGTGTGTGTGTGTGTGTGTGTGTGTGTGTGTGTGTGTGTGTGTGTGTGTAAAGACGGCATTCCAAACGAAGATTAGACATTAGACATCCTCCATCGTATACATGGCCTACCAGAGAAAAGTATGTGTTTGAGTGTACGATGACAAAAGGAATATGTAGATGATGCACTAATCCTGTCACTCCACTTCTGTGGGTGTGTTATATTGAAGGCATGATAGAGGAAGAATTCCTCCTTCACGCTGTCAGTGAGTGGGACGGTTTTCGGTGTCCAGCAGTGTCCCATCAGTGTCAGTGCCACAACAGGAAGCTACATCCTGGATTTAATTACCTCCTTTCCCCCCTCCTGTCTCCACCATCTCTTTCCCCAGTTTTTTTTTAACTTATTTGCTGCACACCTGCAAACCAGGCCATTAAATGGACCCCAGCAGGTCAGAGAAAAGAGGACGACCCAGGATGAGCTGGCGACAGACAGTGGAGAGAGACCTGCGACAGAGGATGGAGTGACACTAGCAAACTGGCTGAGGACCGTGCACAGTGGAGCGCCTTGACTGCCTCATGCGTCGCAAGACGCGGGAGCATCTCGGTCGGGTAATCTACACATTTTTGGGAGGGGAAGAAGCTGTCCCGTATGGAATGGGTCACTGTTTATCTATGAGGACAACCAGTTGTGAAATGTGGTGCGGTTCATCTTTGACGGGAGTGACAGGTATAGACAGTTAGCGTGGCTTACCTGCCGCCACTTACAGCAGTTTCAGTTCAGTGAGAGAGCATATGCTGATGTTCTTCATGCCAGCTATAATCCCATCGGTTATATGATGTTACTGTTTTTTTGGTGCATGACTAAAAAAAAAGAAAAAGAAAAAAATTGAAAAAAAACAAAAACAAAGCTGTATATGATCAGAAAAAAAACAACTCCCTTTGACCTTTGGCCCTGCAATACAATGTTTTGTTTGTATCAAGGATGAAAACAGATTTTGGTGGGAAAAATGTCGGAATTCACCTGTTGAAAGAGTGTGCTGTGTCTTAGAAGGCTGGTGTTGAGTATAACACAGTGCAGCTTCTCCAAACAGATCTTTGAAAGGAATATTCCCTCTTATTCTCTTTCTTTTTTTCCTTTGTCTTTTTTTTTTTTTTCTTTTTTTTTTTTTGATTTGCTGCAAAACATCTGCGTACACCAGATATACCTCCAATAAAGACCACCTCCCCATCCACATTCTAACTGTCCCCTCCCCCCCCCCCTCCTGATTGTATCCCCACCGATGTATATATATATTCCAAAACTTATGAACGACCCTGGACACTCTGAATTTCTGGTGTGTTGTGAAGTGTCTATGTATAGTCCAAAACTTATGAACGACCTTGGAACACTGAATTTCTAATGTATTACTGTGGGAGGTGACTGAATGAAGTGTCTATATATAAAGCCCACAACTTATGAACAACCTTGGAACACTGAATTTCTCTGGTGTGTTACCTGTGGGAGGTCAGCGAGTGAAGTGTATTTATAGTCCAAAACTTATGAACGACCTTGGAACACATTGAATTTCTGGCTTGTTACCTGTGGGAGGTCAGCCAGTGAAGTGTATATATATATATATATATATATATGTATAGTCCAAAACTTACGAACGACCTGGGAACACTGAATTTCCGGTGTGTTACCTGTGGAAGGTCACTGAGTGAAGTGTGACTGTGGGATGTGTCCCGGCCAGTCAGCTGTGGGACAGGGGAGTGTTCGTGGCGTTCCCTGTGAGGGACGTTGTTTCCGCCAGTGTGTGATGTATGAGTCTCTCTTTCTCTCTCTCTCTCTCTCTCTCTCTCTCTCTCTCTCTCTCTCTCTAATAGACTTTTCCGAACTTTGATATGAGCAGATGTGCCCTTTTTTCTCTTTCTTTCTTTTTTTTTTTTCTTTTTTTTTTTTTTTTAATTTCTGGTGTCATATACCACTGTACTTATTACAAGATCTCTACCTGTCTTTCTTTCTTTCTTTTTCTTTCTTCTTTCTTTCTATCTGTCTGTCTGTCCTTCTCTCTCTCTCTCTCTCTCTCTCTCTCTCTCTCTCTCTCTCTCTGTATGTGTCCCCCCCGTCTGTCTGTCTGTCTGTCTCTCTTTCTCTCTGTCTGTCTGTGTCCCCGTCTCTCTCTCGCTTCCTGGTCAGTTGTCAGTGATAAGTTCAATTTGCTGAACAAGAAGACAATGAAAGCCTAGTAGTAGTAGTTTAGTTCGATGGCAAAAATATATTCAAACTCGTCTCCAAACACCCCATTTGAAAAAAAAATTGTAAAGAAATATTTCTGCCACAAACTTCCCTAATTGCAAAACCGTCGGATTTTTTTTTTTTTTTTTCGCAAGCACTTATAAGTCTAGTTAGTTTCAAAGTCTGTCAGTAAAGATGAAATGTATGGAGCATATCATAAATGGAAATACACTGAGTAAGTTGGATGGAAAAGAAAAAAAAAAAAAAAAAATAAGGGTAGTGGTAAAAATGAAAAAAAAAAAAGGAATAAAAATTGAAAAAAATCAAATATCTCAATTCTCACCTTAATAACTGATCTTTTTAAAAAACAACAACAACAACAACAACAAAACACACACACACACACACACACACACACACACACACACACACACACACACACACACACACAAACCAAACCAATTTTTCACAATTTGTCACTACCAATTTATGAGAAAGGATGTTAAGATCGTTTTGAAAATCACAGAGGAGTGGGTTTTTTTGTTATTGTTTTTTTTTTAAAAAAATTTTTTAAATTTATTTTTTTTGCTGTCCCAACCTCTGCGCCACATCAAAGGCAGTGCACACACACCGCTCATTCTGACACCCCCGTCCACAGCCACGGTCAGTCCTGCCGCAGCCCCGGCACCGGCAATCCACAGGGAGCAGTCAATGTCAAGTCGTCAAGAGGCGACCCACCGGAGGAGACACTGCACTGTTGCCGAGTCACTTCGGTGGTGTTCAGTGGCGCCTGTTCTGATCTAACATACGCAGGACACCACCTACTAAGCCCCCTACTGACGACAATAATTGCTTAGTCGCGGAGCCGGCGTGAGTGAGCTCTCCCTTCGGAGGGCGCTACCACGTCCGTCCAACGACAGCCCCATGGACTCGCAGATACCGGTGACACCGACGGAACCAACCAAGACCAAAGACATGGAGAGAACATCGAAGTTGAGGTCACCATGAGAGCAGGGCATGAAGGGCCACAGAATTTGAGACTTTTAAAAAAAATGCTGATCGATGAGAATGAGGATGATTAAGATGATGCTACGGATTTCCATTTTGGTCTGAGACTACATGACAGGACTGTACTCTACGCTTCCTTTCATCATATATCCCGGCGTCAACCAGGCCCGAGAGATACAGGCACCTGCAGTGTTGGTCAGGAAATTTGAGCAACACTCTAAGAAACGCATCCATTAAGTGGATGAAACTCGACTGTGTGGTCCCAGTCTTCTCAACTGAGTCCGCAGCAAACTCAACTCTGGGTAGGAGCCGGTCGGGCAGCAGAAAAAAGCCATATGACTCTGATGGGATTCGAATACACGACCTCCCAGCCGGGAACCCGCGACGCTAACCACTTCGCCACGGCGGCTGGTCAGAGGAGTGGTCTTGGTTAGCATAGTGTTAGCTTTTCATGAACATCCTCTGTAAAAGACGAGCTCATCGAATAAACAAAACAGAGACGATTACTGATGAACAAACAAGATAAAAGTCAGGATACCGTATTGTTCATAATAATGTTCACTTTATTGATAATCAAAAAAGCTCTATACCAAAAATTGCATTATGCTTTATAGATTGCAAAGAGGCATTCAATACAGTACCGATGAATCATCTCTGAGTTTTCTGTATGAACTAAAAGTTTCTATTTCAAGATACTGACGTTTACCAAGAAAAATTTAGAAAGAGAGGGGTTAGTTACCGCCAAGGACATTGACAAACAAAGCACAGGACAAGCTTTGTTTGTCAATGTCCTTGGCGGTAACTAACCCCTTCTCTTTTTAAATTTTGCTTCGTTCCCCGCCATCAGTCACACCATTTTGAAAGTTTACCAAGAACACAATCATTCGAAATAATCCAACGCCGAGTCAGATCTGGAGGAGATTATATGATTTTGTTGACTGCCTGACAAGAATCGAGCAAGGCAACCATTCAGACTCCAATTCATTTATTTAATCATAAATAATGTAGCAAATGAGTATTAAAAAAAAATAAAAGGAGGAAGGGGAGCGGGGGCAAGGAAGGATTTTTGTCTAAGATGGCTGAAAATATTTTGTCCAGTCTTACCGTAGAATATTTCATCCTAAAGGAGGAGGCTCTGTGTCATACGCGAATGTATGACCACAAAACCAGACCAATATACTGACAAAATCATCTCGAAGACTAGGCCTTGTAGCAAATTCAGTGAAGACAAAAACGTATTACATTCAGAAAAGGAAGACAGTTAACACCTCCCCACCCCCACCCATCATCTCCCCAAAACAACAACAACAACAACAACAACACAACCATGGAGTCTATGGTGGTCAACACTCGGCAGAAGAGAATTCCTATCCTGTCTGGTTTGCTGTCTCAAACTGTGTGACTCCCAGTAGCATTACTCTCACGCTGCTCATCTGGCTCCTCCCACACACAGCCACACCCAGCTTTGTGGCCGTCACAGACCCAGCACCGCCAGTCCACGAGGCCGGAGCCATCAGTGTCAAGCTGCCATGAGGCAACCCACAAGAGGATAGACAGCACTGCTGCCGAGTCGCTCTAAGTGGAGTTCAGAGCCCGTCCTGATCCAACAATAATATGCAGGATACATCCACGAAGCTCTGTGATAACGACGATAGCTTCGTCGCCGAGTCAGCGAGAGTGAGTGTCCCCTCCCTTCTGGACCGCTCCATCACATCCATCCTACAGTGGTCTCCCCATGAACATGGAAAGGTGGGGGTTGGGGAGGGGGTGGATGGGAGGGGAGAGGTGGGGCAGGGGGGCGGGGGGTGGGGGGGGTGGGGTTGATGGGTGGGGAGGGGGCTGAGAAGGCCGTGACAGCCTCAGATGTAGACTCTGAAAAAAGGGGGCACACACCCATCTCTCTATCTCTCTGAGAGAGAGAGAGAGAGAGGGTGTGCTTGGGAGGGCAGTAGGGTGAGGGTGACGTGTAGAGGGGAGTGGTAGAACAAGATGAATTTACCGGTCCAGCAACTGTAATTTCCTCGTCTGACCCTGGCGCCCCACAAATGTGACATGGTGTTTCAAAAAAACAAAAAACAAACAAAAACAGACACAAAGAAAAAAAGACACACACACACACACACACACACACACACACACACACACACACACACACACACACACACACACACACACACGAAACAACGAAACAACAAACAAAAACAAAAAAAAAAAACCCAGAAAAAAGGAAAGCCAATATTACAGACAAGGCCATGTGTCATTGAACATGTGCTTGAAGCATCTGAATGCAAGACATGATTCAGGAGGGAGGTGGGGGACAGTGGGTGGGATGGGTGTGGAGGGGGGGGGGGGGGGGGGGGGCACTTGCATTGATTTGTGTATAAGTGGAGAAATACTGAAAACTTTTCTTTTTGTATTCTATATTGCAAAATTATCAGGAAATGACCCAGTAGCCCCGAAATTTCCGTGCGTTCCACAAACCACTGTCGCAACAATCCGAACACCTGACCATCGAAATAGTCCAGCTATTCTAAAATGATAGTTTAGCGGCGACTCTGCTCTGTCTTGCTTTCCGTCATTTTGTTTCATATCAGGTCTTCATAAGGAATGCCTGTTTCTGGTTTCCACCTGACAGCATGATCAAAATAAAGATTAAATGCTCACCTCTGATGAACGTTTTCTTTAGATCAGAACTGTTATAACTACCAACTAAATTACAACAACAACAACAAACAACACAACAAGAGCAGAGAGAATGGGGAAGGGGGGAAGAAAAGAAATGGACTTGACTTTTCAACCACAAGTAAATGCAAGGCAAAGTATATTCATGAATGAAAGCAATGGTGCTAATGATTGACACGAGAGACAATGCAATCCATCATTCAATTACAATACAACACGAAGCCGGCAATGTATTTTCAGGTTCAGTTTTGGTTAAGGGTCAAAAGAAAATGTTAAACAAGAGTTTGATAGTTGATACACATCCGAAGATCATGTACACTGCAGCTCTACATTTCCAGCAATGAAGAAGCTTTGCTCTTCATTTATTTGTGAAAATCAAGTGACAAGAACAAACAAAAACAAAAGCACGTCATTTATCCTATGTTACTGATACGGAACTCATCTTTAAAGTACATACACCTGCACGCACGTTCGTCTACAAATTCCATGATGAAATCCACACACACACACACACACACACACACACACACACACACACACACACACGCGCGCGCGCGCGCTCATGTACGCACGCACACAGACGCACGAACGGGCGCACACACTCAAGCGCGCACGCAGGCACACACACACACACACACACACACACACACACACACACACACACACACACACACACACACAACACTGACAGGCTATCTCGTACTGAAGTACAACAGTTTTTGGGCGAGAAGTTCGCTGAAGTTAATTGTCGGCAAATCGAACAGAATGACGTAATGAAGACTTAACTTTCTGAAGGCTTTCCCTTAGATCTATTAGTTTTCCTTGTTAAGTACAATCGAACTTAAATAGCATTTGTTACTTAGTAACAGAGACTCAGACCCCAGCGTGACTGTTGCATCTCAGTGCCAGAATCTTGTAGGCTTTGTCTCCAATTCTTGAAATAATTGTTTTGAAACTACAGAGACTTCATCAGCAGCAGCGACGTCATCATTTTCATTCTGCCTGTTTGTCTATCTATCTGTCTGTCCTGTTTGTCTGTCAGCCTGTGTCTATCTGTTTGTCTGTCTCTTTCCCTCTCTCTCTAACACACACACACACACACACACACACACACACACACACACACACACACACACACACATCGGAAGTATGAGTTCATTCAAAAAACTAAACATGTTGTTATAAAATTACGATAAAAGAATTCCTGTTTGAAACATCCAATACTTAATAATAATTAAGCGTTTCAGCCGCTTAGTGAACCTTCTTATCTGTTCCAGCTGGTCTACGGTTCATGTGAATACATGGTATCGGTCCTGTTCGATTGTGTTTAACGGTGTTTGTTTGTTTTCGGCGAACGTTTTCGTGTTTGTTTTATTACCTTGAAGGTAACTTCACTCGTATTTTGATTGTCGTTTCTTTGGTTTAAAAAATCGGTCACAAAAAAAAAAAAAAAAAAAAAAAAAAAAAAAAAAAAAAAGAAAAAAAAAAAAAAAAAAAAAAAAAAAAAAAGGAAGACAAACAAATGAGAAAAATAAAATCGGACGAGCAGTGGTTTCAGGTGATGTTTATTTGTCGCTCCTACACTAATAAATAATTTTCTTATCCCAAATCTGTCAAGCCCACCAACGGGAGACAACCGGGGACATCACTCGGAGGCCAGTAGTGTGAGTGATCTGTCTTAAATGATGACGTCGTCGCGCCGCTCGCCGGGAAGCGCGCGAGTCTGTAGGCACATCAACACTTCTCGTGTAGCTTGTCAACCGTGGTGCACTTAATGAATACAACGGCTGTGAGTGGATTTTTGGACTATGATATTGGCAGACACAACTGGACTGTTGCCATAATTTTGGTTGTGTCTGAAAGATGATAGTTGCCGTTGTTTTCCGTGTTCCCATTTGCCCCGTTGATATGCACATGTACAGACATCAATGATTATACAGACAGCCCAAACGTTGCATCAACGGAGTTAACGTATTGGATCAAAGACTGGCCCGAAATCAGTGCTCCCAAAGACGCATGTATACATATGCGTAAATGAAGCGCAGGAGTTCAACTCTGACACATAGAAATGCCAGTCTGTGCGTAATTGTATTGTACATTTTTTTCAAACTGAGTGTGTTGGTCATTTCGGTATATCGTGCTGCAATGGGCTTTACAGACCTCAAAACAGGAACAAGTTCGAAGTTACGTCCCTTCTCTGCCCATGCGCGGGCACATACGCAAAGGTAATATTGGTTATAGCCCAGCCGACCGGAAAGGGCCAGCTGTCACCCGCGTTCAAGTCGACCAACAAAAGCGTTTAAAAAAGAAAGAATTCACACAACCCCTTAACATACACCTTCTAAAAACACACCAGGACATTCGTTTAAAATCTTTCTTCTGTAAAATCTTAGATGAGATGAAAAATGTTCCCCCCCCCCCCCCCCCCCCCCCCCCCCCCCCCCCTTCAGAAATTAAAAGACCACATCAAGTGGGACATCTCTGAACAAGGTTTTCATGGAGTCTGCTGCAAAATGTTTGTCCCACATCATGCTAATCCCAACTCTCTAAAGGAATGTTTCACTGTGAGTGGTAGCCTACATGACATGGGATGCACCACGGGGCTTTCTACACGTTTTAAAAGATCAGAATGGGTGTAACAGGAGTGGCCTGTATGCAAACGGCACAATACTGTCTCTTCTTTATAGCCGCCACGGGAACATGGTAAAAACTCTTTCAGGTTTGGATGGATCTTGTACAACTTCTTATCCGTCTGCGAGTTTCATTCCTCTTGCCATAGGTCTTTGACATAAGCCTGTGTCTTGGATTTCAGATCAGTGTGACGGACGGACAATCTGCTCAACTCTTTCCTGGTGGCACTCTTGGCGCGCACATGCATTCACGAACATACATGGCTCCAAAAAAGAATAAGACAGGTCAAATCAATGTGCCTTCGGGACTGAGACGACAATTTGTTGAGCTGAGTGAACCTGAGCCCAAACTCTCCCCTCCTCCCTTTTTTTTTTCGAGAAAGAAAATGTGTCACGCCTAATCGTCCAATGTTTGCAGACTGACCTTCAAAAACTGCAGTCCAAGGGTTATAATGACACTCCTAATGTTTAGATCCAGTGGTAGGCTTAACACAGGAAATGTGATGTCAGGCAGAACACAATGTATTCACAGATCGTTAGCCAGTCGCCATTCTGAGTGACGTCATCGGCAAAGGGTTTGTTGGAAGTGAGGAAGACAGTTGGTTTGGCACGAGTGGGATGGAGGGAAGGGGGGTGGGGGGGGGGGGGGGGGGGGGGAGAAGGAGTGGGACTGGCATGACGTAGAGAATGCAACAGAAACTGGGGCCCCGAAACTAAGATTTTCTGAAAGCTGTTTGGTTTACATTTTGTTTCAAACCCAACTCCTGTGGTTCAAAACATTGACATGATGGCAAAGCATGTTGGCGCATAATTTCTAACTAGTGGCATGTGACCATCAGCACATAGTCCCCCCCCTCACCCCCACCCCCATTTCCCGACTCTTGCCATGTGGGAAAGAAGACTGAATTATGACGAGTCTTCTTACTGATCTGAGGGCGTAACTATTTTTGGAGCCGGGGGGGGGGGGGGGGGGGGGGGGGGGGGGGCAGTGTTAACGGCTGAACATAGTAAAGATTTCCGCTTTGATACCTAGCCCCTTGACGAAGACATTGAGCTGGTTTGTTATGAAGGTGAAGTGGGCTAGAAACCGAAGGAAGCAAAACTAGGAAGTAGACTGTTCACACTGCGTGTACGTTTTATTGATCTCATTGATTTATAAGTATTGATATGTGTCGGGCTGCGTGATTCGCCGAATTCTGTAAACTTCCTTTGCCATTAGTAGCAGCAGGACTCGTCGGTATTCATCTGTAGTGTGAGCAACTGGCTTGGCATACCGTGGCTTTTTGTTTGTTTGCTTGCTTGTTTTTTTTTTTTTGTTTGTTTGTTTTTTTTTGAGTCCACAGATCCTGATTAAGCCCCAAACGCTATGCATTCTGTAAAACGTTTATAGCTGTGCGCATCATCTGCTTGAGGATAAACACTCAACCCCACCCTCCCCTCCCCTCCCCTTCCCTCCCCTCCCCTTCCCTTCCCTCACCTACACCCCCCCCCCCCCCCCCCCCCCCCTCGCCCCCTCCTCTTTCAAGGCGTCTGTTGAAAAGAAGAACATTTCCCCCAACATAAAACTTCAGCTCGTGATATACATTTTGTTCATTCTAACACAACCACAATACTTTTTGTTTGTTTGTTTCTTTTGGTCTTCCTCTCTGTTGTGTTTTTTGTTTTTTCTTTTTCCTTCCTTTTTTCTTTTTTTCTTTTTTTTAATTGGTTGAATAGCTTTGATGTGAAAGCACAAACTAAGAGACCTGCCATTTTTGTCTGTCTTCTGCTGGACGTTTCATTTCCAACTCCTCGTGACCAAACAATGCTAAGACTACAAAAAGTCCGTTAAGTCACGGTTATTTCCACTGTTCTTTTGACATGCCGCATCGAACTGAAGTTACCGACCCCACCCCTCCCCCCCTCCCAATTTTTTTTTTTCAAATGACACCTTTTTTTTCTGCCGAGAAGAGAGAAGATTTCCATCGGTCCAACACTTTTTTTTCACCAAAAGCTGTAACTTGGATCTCTCTCTCTCTCTCTCTCTCTCTCTCTCTCTCTCTCTCTCTCTCTGAATTTTTCTTAATTTCCTCCCATGTTCTCTAGTTTTCTTCTTTTTTTTTTTTTATCTCCCTTTATTCTATAAACAGTTAGATTTTCCTATGCGTTTTACATTACACAAACAGACACGAACAATCACATACATTGCTTCAGCAGGCTAAACAGTGTATATGCGTACATCAGTGACATAGTTATATGCAATTTCTACAGAGATAATGATATAGGTAATATGTAAAGATTACAAGCATCTTAAAAACGAAAGCTTGTTACTTTAATGAACCATAGAGCTCTGTATAGCACACAACAACAACAACAACAACAGCAGCAGCAGCAACATTCTGGACTTTCTTGTACATATTTTAAAAAGAATTGTGACTGGTACAACATGGCAATATGGACAAACAGATTATAAGTCAGAAGACTGTCTTGCGGAATCACTAGCAATTCTTCCAAAATTTGTTTCGATTTCTGCTTTCAGTCATCTCACTTTGAACCTTCCTTTCACGTGATAAACATTGGTTGATATTGATTCCAATATGCAACAGTATGAAGTACTTGTCAATTTTTTTTTTGTTTATAATGCTGATCGATGAGAATGAGGATGATTAAGATGACGCTACGGATTTCCATTTCGGTGTATCAAATTTTCGATCTTGAGTCTGTTAGAAATTATCTTTGGGAAACGGAAACGTCTTTGGTGATAATTCTTCTGTTTCACAGTCACATACATACATGAATGATTATGCAAGCATGATAACGAAATCAAATGTAGGCCTATCGTTTGTTTTTCGATGTGCATTTATACCCAAGACTACTACTAAACCATGTGATATCTTAACATTGAATGCTTTGACAATTTTTTTTTCAAGAGCTTTTCTAAATTCACCCAGACGCTCTTATCTTTTTTCATATTCACGTAGGGAATGTACAATGGCATTGCTTGCACCAGTAGACAGTCTGGTATTCACCGTGTTAGAAGTGCCCACGTCATTCAATAAATGTTTGTAGCGATGATTCTGTGAATAATTTTGATTATTAACCATTACGTTTGAAGATCTTTGATTTCGCGATTTTTTGACAAGTACTTCATACCGAGAATTTTCTTCTTATATCAACGTTCTTTGCCCACTTTGAACAAACGAACAATCTGTGTAAAACAAAATGCAAAGCATATAAACGTACTCCCAGTTTATCTTCCTGAAAAATTCACTGTTACATGCGTCATTGTGTATTTGATGTCACAATCAAACATGCGTCATAATGTATTTCGTCACTGAGATATTCCATAAAGAAGAAAAGCCGTTCTGGGCCGTTATAGCCGTTAATAACGGCTATTCTGGTAACATAAAACATCGGGCATCATCCGTGACCCATAAAGAACATACCTACAAATTATCAGAAAGATCGGCCCAGAAATTTTGTCTGGAGTGAGTGGAACACATTTTGACCACGGACAGACAGACACACACACAGACAGCATATCTTCGTTCCCATTGTAAAACACTCCCTGTTCTATAAGAACTGGGAGTACAAACAGAAATTTCACAGTAAGCCTCTGAGTCTGTAA
>JADBJO010005470.1:160000-161289 GCA_016801955.1 Conus betulinus
AATTTCCCTATTTTAGTCTACTGAATGAATAAACTGCTCCCAGACCCAGGTCGACCATAAAGCCTTTCAAAGAGAACTTTTCTCAGAAATGTATTTTTTTTGGGTAAAAATCAAGGGAACACGAATTGACTCATTGACTTATTTTGTTGTCAACTGTCAACTCTCTCTCTCTCTCTCTCTCTCTCTCTCTCTCTCTCTCTCTCTCTCTCTCTCTCTCTCTCTCAAAGACAAAATGAACGGAGATGTTCTCTAAAGGAACTTGAAATGCACTCGGGTCACCTCAGATCTCCGCCAAAGTCGTACAGCCCCTTTGCCCTCTCTTTGACCCCCCCCCCCCCCCCCTCCCCCACGTACTCGCACTTGAAGACTTCGTCCTTCATTGCAAATATTGACAGGATGAGAAAATGAATAAATAAATAATGATGACGATAATAATAATAACATCGATAATAATATGATAATAATATCAAAATAAAATGAGAATAAAAACAATAACAACAACGACAATAATGATGATAGCAAAAATGATAATGATAATAATGATAATAATAATAATGATGATGATGATACTTCTACTACTACTACTGCTACTGCTGCTACTACTACTACTAAAAAGAAGAAGAAGGAGAAGGACGACTACTACTACTACTATTACTACTACTACTATTACTACTACACTTTTACTACTACACTACTATACTACTACTGACAACGACGACGACGACGACGACGGACGATGATTTAAATGAGAACAACAACAACAACAACAACGACGACGACGACACCGATGATGATAATGATGACGATATGATGATGTGATGATGATGATGATGAGTGATGATGATATAGACATATAGACACGGTAGCAAATAAGAGTTTAGCTCATGTAATTCATCTTGGAGTATAACAGAAAGAAAGCATTCGTCGCTAATGTCATAGTCTCGTTGCAACATACGGGAAGTGCTCTGCTCATGGTCATGATAATTGTGACTATATGTTGTTGTTGTTATTGACGATAATGATGATGATGATGATGATGACGATGATGATGATGATGATGATGATGATGATGATGATGATGATGACGACGACGACGATGACGACGACGACTACGACGACCGATGATGATGATGATGATGATGATGATGATATTATGAACCTTGTCATTGCCACCAGTTTATGTTATTCGTGACCATGTCAGCAGCTGTACATCATCGTCATCAGCAGTAGAGCAGCAGCGACAACGGGCATAACCATGAAAGTGGTCCTACTTCGTTAGCTCGCTTGTT
>JADBJO010005471.1:0-10000 GCA_016801955.1 Conus betulinus
TCTGTGATTGTCCCTTTCGGCAGGTGTCTTCAGGCGGAACAAGAAAGCGTCACCTGATCTGTCTGACAGCCATTTTAGTTGATGTCAGCAAGACCCCTGATATATATATATATATGTTCTTCGCAAAACTATTACTGGCTATGGTATTTACTCTGTGATGTACCTTGTTCATAAAGTGCGACCCAAATTATTGTGTGTGTGTGTGTACATTTGCACGGTTGTGGGTTTGCATGTGGTTTCAGTACAATAATTGAAGTCCTGTTGGATTTTTCTGCATTTTATTGACTGGATTACATTCCAGATGTGCACATATGTGTATAATTGTGCGCATAGGTGCATGCGGATGAAGATGAATGAAAAATGGATGGTGGTGGTGTGTTGGAGTGGGGGGGGGGGGGGGGGGGGGGGGGAGCGACAGTTGTATGGGGTTTGGATATATCTTGCACAACTTTTGACATTTAGTACAATGCAATGAAATCCCCCTCAGTACTACTCCCCACCCCCCACACCCCCACCCTGCCCCCCTGAAATATATACCTAAAACTAAGCTTTAGTGATCTGTTGGAGTGCAACGCTTCATCTTCTTTACGGGGGGCGGGACGGGGGGGGGGGATGGAAAGTTGATTCATATGTAAAATGTTGAGAAAAGAACCAAAAAATGAGTGTGAATATTCCACAGCCGTGGTGTAAACTGAAAGGGAGTTTTAAAAAGTGATTTAATTCCTCTCTCTCTCTCTCTCTCTCTCTCTCTCTCTCTCTCTCTGTTTGTGTTTCTCTCACTCTGTCTGTCTCTGTCTGTCTCTCTCTCTCTTGTCTCTGTTTCTCTCTCTCTCTCTCTCTCTCTCTCTCTCTCTCTCTCTCTCTCTCTGATCAGCTCTGATGCATTTCTTGGTGTGTGAAAAAAGTGACCTGATTTGATGACAGGGCAACCTATCACTGATGCACATGGATATGTGTACACTTTTTGTTTCTCTCTGTCTCTCTCTCTCTCTTTTTTTTTTTTTTTTTGTTAACTGAATGAAGAGAATAAGTGGTGTTTAATGAGTCACGTTGTGTTGGAGTCAGAGAAACTGGTCTTTCGGGGGGGGGGGGGGGGGGGGGGGGGGGTGGCAAGAGGAGATTGTGAAGATTTTAAGATTTGATTCTGAAAGTTCCAGAACAGCTATTTGCCAGTGAGGTTTTCCTGCTTGTGCTTATACTGCACCAGACAGTTTCAGATGGATTGCCTCCCATTTGTCAGTGAAAGCATGTTAAAAAAAAAAAAAAAAAGTTTCAGAATGCGCTTTGAAAAAAAAAAAAACTAGATTTTCAAAATGCATGATTTTTTTCTCTCTCCAAAAAATCCTGCAGTCATTGGCGAGAAGTAAACTCCTTCACTGAATTTTCTTTTTTTTTTTTTTTTTTTTTGTGGACATGACCAGGAGTCGGAGGTGAGACAGGGGAGTGAGAAGACAGATGGGAAGGGGGGTGGGGTGGGGGAGGTGTGGCAGATGAGGAGGGAGCGTCATACCTAATGAATGACCCTGGCAGAACTCCAGCGGATGAAAAGAGCAGGGGAGAGCTGGTTGGCCCATCATGGGGGGGGGGGGGGGGGGGGGGGGGGGTGTCAGTGTATATATATCAACAGTGGGGGTCGACAGGTGGCAAGCTGCATTGGTGACATGAGGCAGATTCATGTGACTACTGTAGAAAAGTCCGCCTGTTCTAACGAGTATCGATGTGTGTCCAAAGCCCAGAACTGTGTTGTAGCACACCTCTGTCCGATGTCCATTGTGTTGGAGGACAGTGGATGTTGATGTGACCAAAGCCCAGAACTCTGTTGTAGCACACCTCTGTCAGATGTCCATTGTGTTGGAGGACTGTGGGCGTTGATGTGACCAAAGCCCAGAACTCTGTTGTAGCACACCTCTGTCAGATGTCCATTGTGTTGGAGGACAGTAGCTCACAGCAAGAGAGGCAGAAGAACAGAAACCTGGGAAAAACAACAACAACAACAACAAAAAAAAAAAAATGAGGAAACAGCCTCAAGACATTGACAGGTTCACTTTTATGATCCTGTGTAAAGGAGTCACTGCTGCATGAGTCCAATGCCCATTCCTGTTTCCTTGTGGAGGTGAATTATTAGGTAAGTTGTCTTTTCCTTACCCCCCACCCCCCTCCCCCGTTGAAGAACATGTGACACTACAGCTGGCTCCCAGTTGCATTCAGGTTCATTATATATATATATGTATATATAGATATAGATAGATAGATATAGATACGCAGTAAACTTTTTATTACATTTTTTAAAGTGAATTATAACACAAGCACATTAATGAAGAAGAAAGGGGAGGATAGGGGAGAGGGAAAGAGGGAGTCAGTGGGGTGGGTGGGGGGGGGGGTGGGGGGGTGAAGTGGGCACATTAGGGAAGTGGGGGAGAATCTAGGATTTATCATAACCCTGAGAACAACAATGACAACAACATCAACAGTAATACCAGTGATAACAACAGTGGCATCACAACCATAACAACAATACCTACGACAGTTAGATTCTGTTTGATACAGGGTCAATCCCTTCCTCATTTTAAGATGGATTTTTTTTTTTTCAAACCACAAGTGTGTACATCTTTGGTCTGATGCTGCCTGTTAGCTTCCTTTTCAGCCCCCCCTCCCAATTCCTGTTTTGTGTGTGTGTGTGTATTATGTCCCCCTTCCTCCATTCCCTTTGTCCACTGTGTGTGTGTGTGTGTGTGTGTGTCTGTGGCCCCTGACTCTGTTATTTTGATTTGACATGTCAGTCATTGTGTCCTCTCCTTGTCTGTCAGCCTCTCTGTCACTCTCTTGTCTGTCTGTCTGTCTGTCTGTCTTCCCTTCTCTCTCTCTCTGTCTCTATCTCTCTCTCTCTCTCTCTCTCTCTGTCTCTGTCTGTCTCTGTCTGTCTCTGTCTCTCTGAGTCTGCATCTCTGTGTGTCTATTTCTCTTTAGTCTCTGTCTCTGTCTGTCTTTGACTGTCTGTCTGTCTGTCTGTCTGTCTGTCTCTCTCTCTCTCTCTCTCTCTCTCTCTCTCTCTCTCTCTCTCTCTATTTGTCTTTCTGGACTTTTTATTAGACCCTCCCACCCACCCACCCCACCCCTTCTCTCTGTCTGTCTCATCCTCCCATCTCTTACTTTCAGACTCTCTGTCTCTCTCTGTCTGTCTCTCTCTCTCTCTCTCTCTCTCTCTCTCTCTCTGTATGAGCTTTATTAGATCCTATCTGTCTGTTAATCAGTCTGTCAGTCCTCTCTCTCTCTCTCTCTCTCTTCTCTCTCTCTCTCTCTCTCTCTCTGTCTCTCTCCTTATGAATGGGCTTTTATTAGACCTCCCCCCTCTGTGTTTTTCTCTTTCACACCCCCCCCCCCCCCCCTCCACCTCCCCTCTCTTCCTGGTAGTTTTGATTTGGGGGGGAAGGGGGTGGGGGCTTGAATGACATGCAGCTTCAGAAAACATGCACAGTTGCTATCGTGATGAAGCGTGCATATTGTTATTGTTTGTCTGTAGTGTTATGATGGTCGCCATCGTCTGTCACAGATAATGAGACTTGGGATATGTTGGGAATGAACTATCTTTCTTATATCCTTATATCAGCGAACACATTAGTAGTGGTACATGATGTTCATCAGAAGCAAAAAAATCTACAACTGAAGCAAATGGTAAGGGGCAGATGACGCAGAAGCAAAAAGTACAAACGCTTACATGACACTGAAAGAAGTTCCAGTCTCAGTTTCATCAAGGAGGCGTCACTGCATGCGACTAGTCCATATATGCTACTCTACATCGCTAAGTTTTGAGACCACACTATGCATGATTTAAAAGCTGATGGATAAATGAATTGATGACAAGATGAGAGAATTTAAGAGGAGAGTATACGACTTAGCAGATGTGTGACCTATGCATTAGCCCAACCTAACATTGGTTGTGCCAGTATTGTCACTGTGTGTGTGTGTGGTGAGTGTACAAATGTGTGTGTATGGGGTGTGTGGCACGGGTCTGTGTGTGTGTGTGTGTGTGTGTGTGTGTGTGTGTGTGTGTGTGTGTGCGCGCGCGCGCGAGCGCCTGTGTTGTATGATGTAGTGTGAAAGAAGCATTAGGGTAGGTGAAACCAAAAACTGACAATGGAATGGCAACTCTTTGAGCCTTATGCTTGAGGTCTCCTTAGGGTGTGGCTGTGTTGGAAGGGATGAGCAGTGCTGTAATGACACAATTGAGAGCACTTCACTTTCAGCAGTTTAAAGAGTTTTCTCCCTTTTTTTTTCTTTTCTTTTTTTCTTTTGTGAAACGATAACTAAGCAACGATCACAGAAATTTCTCAAATAATTTGTTTTTCTTGTTAAGTGCATTTTGTTCAGGAAGTTTGTTTTACGAGGAAAAAAAGTATTTCATAAGTAACAGGAAAAAAAAAATTGGTGCAAAGTGAGGCGGGCTGCAGGCAGAAATCTAAACAAATTTGGAAGTGTTAAAAGTCACTCCGCCAGACAACGTGGACAAACTAATCACAAGACAAACACGACGCTTTTGTGACCTCTTGGGTGTTCTTCTGGCAAGATGAAACAACACTCAGGACAACGAAAATGAAGAACGAGCAATTACTTCATCTTTGTCAGATTGGGCACAAGTTGGACAATGAATGATTTAGATTGATATTTTCTATACCAAAAAACCTTCAATCACCCAGTGACGGAAAAATCAGGGGAAAGAGCAGCAGGGAGTTAACCCCTTCACCTCTGCCAAGTCTACAGCCATTCCTGGCCTGGTCAGTTTAGGTTGAACAGTAGGGGTACTTCATGTCAACTATGATATCTCTAAAAACTATTCTGTCGAGAGGCTTACCAATGTCATATTCAAATGCAAAATGATTTTGTATCAGCATATCAAAATTTCATGTCATATGATAGACTTTCGGGCTGTTGATGCCTTGACAGATTTGAATGTTGCTTTACTCTTTGCAAAACTCTGTTTTAGAATGTAAATTAAAAAAAAAAAAAAAAACAAACAAACTTACTGACCAAATCACCAAGTCACATATAGAGTGCCTTGAAGGAAAAAAGTTCTGTACGAGTTGTCTCCATTCCTAGCAGTTTAAATGGGAAAGTTCTGTGTAAATTGCCTCCCTTTCGTAGCAGTTTAATCGAAAAGTTCTGTGTAAATTGCCCCCCCCTTCCCCAGCAGGTCAGAGGAAAAGTTCTGTGTAAATTGCCTCCCTTTCGTAGCAGTTTAATGAGAAGTTCTGCATAAATTGCCTCCCTTTCCTGGCAGTGTTAATGGAAAAGTTCTGTGTAAATTGCTTCCCTTTCCTGGCAGTTTAAATGGAAAAGTTCTATGTAAATTGCCTCTCTTTCTGGCAGTGTTAATGGAAAAGTTCTGTGTAAATTGCTTCCCTTTCCTGGCAGTTTAAATGGAAAAGTTCTATGTAAATTGCCTCTCTTTCCTGGCAGTTTAAATGGAAAAGTTCTATGTAAATTGCCTCTCTTTCCTGGCAGTTTAAATGGAAAAGTTCTGTGTAAATTGCCTCTCTTTCCTGGCAGTGTTAATGGAAAAGTTCTGTGTAAATTGCTTCCCTTTCCTGGCAGTGTAAGGGAAAAGTTCTGTGTAAATTGCCTCCCTTTCCTGGCAGTGTTAATGGAAAAGTTCTGTGTAAATTGCCTCCCTTTCCTGGCAGTTTTAAATGAAAAGTTCTGTGTAAATTGCCTCCTTTCCTGGCAGTTTAAATGAAAAGTTCTGTGTAAATTGCCTCCCTTTCCTGGCAGTGTTAATGAAAAAGTTTTGTGTAAATTGCCTCCCTTTCCTGGCAGTGTTAATGGAAAAGTTTTGTGTAAATTGCTCCCTTTCCTGGCAGTGTTAATGGAAAAGTTCTGTGTAAATTGCCTCCCTTTCCTGGCAGTGTTAATGAAAAAGTTTTGTGTAAATTGCCTCCCTTTCCTGGCAGTGTTAATGGAAAAGTTCTGTGTAAATTGCCTCCCTTTCCTGGCAGTGTTAATGAAAAAAAGTTCTGTGTAAAATTGCCTCCCTTTCCTGGCAGTGTTAATGGAAAAGTTCTTTGTAAATTGCCTCCCTTTCCTGGCAGTGTTTATGGAAAAGTTTTGTGTAAATTGCCTCCCTTTCCTGGCAGTGTTTATGGAAAAGTTTTGTGTACATTGCCTCCCTTTCCTGGCAGTGTTAATGGAAAAGTTCTGTGTAAATTGCCTCCCTTTCCGGGCAGTAAATGGGAAAGTTATGTGTAAATTGCCTCCCTTTCCTGGCAGTTTAAATGGGAAAGTTATGTGTAAATTGCCTCCCTTTCCTGGTAGTTTAATGGCTGTTTATGAGCTGATAGACCGGTTCATGTGCTACTTTGCCCAGAATGGTTTATGGGCACAGGCTGAGAATGGGGACATTAAGATGCACCCGTGTAGTATTCAGGGATATGGGTGAATGGATAAAACTGATAAAACAGAATTTTTATTAGGGGGATGTGTGTGTGTTTGAATGGATTAAATGATAAATCAGAATTTTTAATAAAGGTGTGTGTTCACTTTTTCAGTGTTGTTTTTTTTCTTTTCCATTCATTGGATGTGGAAGGAGCTTTGGAACGAAGGTAGGGAAAGTGGTGAAAAGGAAGGGGGGTGGGGTGGGGGGAGGTTCAGAAGCCTTGTATTTGTAATCCCCCCCCCCTGTCCCCAGATCTGCCCATGTGTGAGGTTTCCCAGTCAACTGGTTGTTTTCTGTCACCTGGAAACACAAGTATCCTCTGTCAAGGTGTCGCATTGTTGACTTCGTGATGGCGGAGGTGGTAGGGTGGTAGGGGAGAAGGCTACAGAGGAAATAGAAGGGAGGGTTTGGGTGGGGGGTGGGGGATGGGGGTGTGTGTGTGGGGGGGGGGGGGGGGGAGGTTGTAGGACGCTACAGAGGAAATAGAAGGGAGGTTTGTGTTGGGGGGGGGGGGGGGGGGGGGGGGGGGGGGACGGGTAGAATTGTTTGACTTGAGGTGTCAAGGGCAGTGTGTTGTGCATTGTTGTATTTTGATGTGCATTGTATGCGAGACCTGATGGAGGATGAAAGGAGAGAAATATTCTTGGTGTGTGCAGTGGGGGGGGGGGGGGGGGTGTGTGTGGGTGTGTGGAGAATGTAAGTTTGCGTGTGTGTGTGTGTGTGTATTTTGTGTGTGTGTTTTTTTGTGTGTGTGTATATGTCTGCATTTGTGCATGCATGCATTTGTTTACCTGTGTGCACATGTGTGTGCTTTTGCATGTGAATCCTTCTTGTGTGTGGGTGTGAGTGTATGATGTTGTTGTAGAGATACGGTACTGTGTAGTCTCTTTGGGCAGATCTATACATTTCATGATAAGAAACAAGTGACCAGAAAATGGATTTATTTTAAATGAAAGAAAAATGAATGGTCACGTCGTGAAGAAAGTACAAAAGTTGCAAAATGCAGGCAGCAACATTTTCTTTTAACTGTCGTGTGTTACCAAGTCTTGGGGGAAAAAAAATTGTTTATTGAGATTACTTATTTATTTTCTCATTTATTCGTGTTACCTGGGAGAGTGACATGTTAATTAAGCAGAATGGCTGAGGGTCCTCAAAAACGAGTAATTTTTAATTAATCCTTCTTGAGCATGTCCATAATTTGGTTTTATAAACCCACCTGCATTTGGAGTGTTTGAACTTGCTTTTATTGTTTGGTTGTTGCTGTTGTTGTTGTTTAATAAAAAAAAAAAAAAAATAAAAAAAAATATATATTCACATTTTGTTTGGTTGTTTTTTTTTTTTTTTTTTTTTTTTTTTTTTTTTTTTTTTTAAGTAAAAGAAACCTACTGTTCACTTTTTTTTTTTGTTTTTGTTTTTAGCAACAAAAAACCCCCTACTATCATTAATTTTTTTTTTTTTTTAAAGTTTAAAGCTGCTATTCACATTTTTTTCTTTTAGTAAAAAACCTATTATTCACTTTTTTTTTTTTTTTTTGGTGACAAACCTACTATTCACGGGTTTTTTTTTTAAAGTAAAAAAAAACTACTATTCACTTTTTTTTTTTTTAATAAAAAACTACTATTCACATTTTGTTTGTTTGTTGTGGTTGTTGTTTTAGAAGAAAAAAAAAAAACTACTATTCACATTTGTTTGTTTGTTTGTTGGGGTTTTTAGAAAAGAAGAAAAAAAAAAAAAAAAAAAAACCCTACTATGCACATTTTTTGTTTGTTGGTTGTTGTGTTGTTGTTGCTTGTGTTTTTTAGGTAAAAAAAAAAAACCTATTCACTACAGCCAGGTAAAGGGCTCCTTCATGAATGAGTGACTTGGCTACAACACTTGAAACCAATAAACAACCAGATCCTATTTGTCACGTAAAAAAAAGTGGGGAGGGGGGGAGGAAGGGGGGGGGGGGGGGGGGGGGGGCACCTGCTGTAGAAAAAGAAGGAAGGGTTTTTGTGTTTTTGAACTTTTGAAAACCTCCATGGGGAAAGGATGGGGAAAAAACCAGAGGAGTTGGGATTTTTGGGGGGGGGGGGGACAGGTAAAAAGAGAGAAAAGCGGAAAGACGGTGAGGGAGGGGAGAAAGAGAGAGGGGGGGGGGGGGGGGGTAAAGGGGGGGAGAGAACTGCAGTTGACAGTTCTGTCATTGGAGGGCACCAGGGTGTAGTTTGTGGCCAGTGTTTGCTTCGAGACATCATGGTGCTTTGGCTTCATCCATTAGACGTCCCACATCCAGTGGGCTCTCTCAACTGTTGTTGCATAACAAGGTTCCCTTACTTTTTATTCCGTTTGGTTTTTCAAAGAATGTGAAGTTGGCTTTTTTTTTTTTTTTTTTTTTTTTTTTAATCGAAAATGAGAATTTCGGAATTTTTTTTTTTTTTTGACATTACATTTTTTTTCAAAGCACACTGTAAAACTTATTTATTTTTTTATTTGAAGGAGGAGAGGAAGGAGAAGAGGAGGAATACATAAATCTCTTATCATGGCTAAACATGAAAAATGATATGCTGAAGTCTGAAAGAAAAAAAAAAAATTTAAGCAGAATGGGGTGAAAAAGAGACACACAGACAGACAGATGGACAGACAGAGGGGATAGAGGAAAGAAGAAGAATGCGGGGGAGAAAGAGAGAGAGAGAGAAGGGGGGGGGGGGGGGGGGGCACAAAAAAATGGTGTGTGAAAGGTGAGGATGACGCATGTAGCCCAAACAGAGGACTTGGTGTCACTGTCGGTGCCACAATCTGATCCTTGGGGTTCCTGTCTGTGCTAGTAGGAGGAAGGTCTAGGGACAGCTTGACAGCAGAAGGTCTTCACAGAAGAAACCCCCTCACACAAGTGTTTTAACCCTGTGGGGAGGGGGGGGGGGGGGGGGGGGGTCACACCCAGGTCATGACTCCAGATGCCCTTCTGCTGCCAACTTTTTGTTGTTTTTTTGTTTTGTCTTGCTTGTTGTGAGCAAGCCAGCTGCAACCCCAAAGGAGTGGTCACTGACACCGTATCCTAGGAAGCTTCAGAAGTCTGGGGGGGGGGGGGGGGGGGGGGGGATTGACTGTTTGAAGGAATATTAGATTAAAATGATACCAGTAGAGTGATGATCCCTTATTTCGTGGTGTTTGGCGATTTTTGTCCTAAAGGAACTGTTTTGGGGGTGCTAAAGGGGCCTTGCCACACAAAATGGTATCCCCGCCTTTTGGATGTTCCATGCCATTCATTTCCTCTTTTCAGTAACTCACTGACTAAAAAAAAAAAAATTTTTTTTAAATTCAGTTTTATTCTGTTGTGGACTGTTTTCAGCCTGTGGCCTCCCTTCCTCAGTGGCTTTAGAAAGTCTCGTATACTTTTTTTTTTCTCTCTGATGACAGTTTTCATGTAACATGCCCGCTTTTTTTTCGTTGTAGTCTGGTGACATGGCAGTGAAGTGGTGTACAGTCTTGTCTTGCTTGTTGTGAGCAAGCCAGCCAGAGCGCAGAGGAGTGGACACTGATACTGCATCCAAGGACAGCTTGTTTGGCTGTCGAAGGAAGATCCAAATGATA
>JADBJO010005471.1:15000-120000 GCA_016801955.1 Conus betulinus
CAGGCCTGAGTACACAGGTGTGTGTTCAAATGAACAACAGGTGCAGTGTCGATCGTGTGGATCACATAAACATCTTTGATGGGGGGTGGGGGGTGATGGTAGGGTGTGTGTGTGTGTGGGTGTGGGGGGGGGGGGGGTTGGGGTTGTTAAGTCTCGTTACAGACACTGTGAAAACGATTCCAGACATGAACACTTGCTGTTAACGTTCAGTTCTTTGAAGGAAGGTAGTCTTGTATTCGGAGGTCAGTCTGTATAATTATGGACGGAGACAAAGCTATCCAAGAATTATTTTTTTGAAAAAGTCTGTATTAAGAGGTAAATCTTTATGGGGACAGAGACCAGCCTGTCCCAGAAATTCAAAACCCAAGGTCTTGAATGGGAGAGAGTCTGTGGGCGAAGGATCTTCATGGGATTGAATTGTTTTTCTTCTTTTCAAAGATCAGCTGACAAAGCAGTGTGAACCTTAAAGACAGGTGATTCAGCTCACCATCAGAACTGCTTTATACATTCCCCCCTCCCCCCCCCCCCCCCCCCCCCCCCCCCCCCCCCCCCCCCCCCCCCCCCCCCCCCCACACACACACACACACACACACACACACAGATTTGTGATCAGCAAGCTTAGAATGTTCACTATGGTTTTGACAGGACAAGGGAGTGGGTTGGTTGGTTGGTTATCTGAAGACCTGCCCTGGGGTATTATCTGATAACCTGGTCCTGATGAATAACTCAGGAGATCATCCTGGTGTGTTGACTGGGTGCTGTCCCTGCTCTGTGTGTGTTCGGAGGAAGCAGACGGACACTCCTGTCGTCTTCACAGATTATCAGGGGCCGGGCACCTGTCTAGCAGTCGGTCTGTGGTCATCAGTGAGCAGGGCGTGGGCTTGTGTGTGTGTGTGTGTGTGTGTGCAAGCAACTCTCTCTGTGTGTGCGGACCAATCAGTGGTTAAAAAGAAAGAAACAAAAGGAAAATTCAAGCTGATTTCCTGTGTTCCTGTGTTTTCCTGAAATTGGAGTTTGCTATCTTCTGTTAGAAGTGCTAACAGATTGCGAGTAAGTGTGTGTGAGTAAGTGTGTGTGTGTGTGTGTGTGTGTGTGTGTGTGTGTGTGTGTGTGTGTGTGTGTGTGTGTGTGAGTGAGTCTGTGTGTGTGTGTGTTGTGTCGTGCTGTGTGTGTGTGTTGTGTTTTGTTGTGTGTGTGTTGTGTTGTGTGTGTGTTGTGTGTGTGTGTGTGTGTGTGTGTGTGTGTGTGTGTGTGTGTGGTGCATACTGTGTGTTTTGTGTGTGTGTGTGTGTTGTGAATACTGTGTGTGCGTGTGCGTGCGGTGCATACTGTGTGTGTGTGTATGTGTGTGTGTGTGTGTGTGTGGTGCATACTGTGTGTGTGTGTGTGTGTGTGTGTGTGTGTGTGGTGCATACTGTGTGTGTGTGTATGTGTGTGTATGTGTGTGTGTGTGTGCGCGCCCATGTGGCATACTGTGCAGTGAAGCGCTCGGCATTTAAAGTGTTTTGACGGTGTGTTAGGGTATGAGGGATCAAAGAGCACTCCTGTTTTACTGCGCCTTCTGTGCAGACCTCGTTCCAAGGTGTGCCACCCTGTACATTTGTGAAAGGAAATCCATACAGTGGATCGGCCTTTATTGTGGGTGGTGGTACACTTTTTCTGGATCAGATTTTTAGTTTGGGTGCTTGGCCCCAGAAGGATTATCACTCATGCCATTGATAGTTGTGTTTTTTTAATTTGTTGTTACCTCTGAAGGAGGGTCCTCCATGGTCGGCTAGGCTGTAAACATGTGGCTGAAATGAGTTGATGTGTGTACGCACACATGTGTGTGTATGGGGGGGGGGGGGGGGGGGGGTGTGTGTGTGTGTGTGTGTGTGAGAGAGAGAGAGAGAATGTGTGATAATGTGTGTGTGTGTGTGTGTGTGTGTATGTGTGTGTAACACAAAACTGGCATACTGGCAGAAATTTCAATCTCAGCATTTTGCTATTCTTTGGTCTAGGTTTCTGAAAACATTAATTCAAAAAAAACAACAACAGTCACAACAACAACACAACAACAACAACAAGTCACAACTACTACCAGCCTTTAACCTTGGTGCCACATTGGCATGGTATTGGTATTCCTTTCAGCAGCCTGTGGTGAGTGGGTTGACACAGGGCGAGAGGTAAAGAGGTTAATAGGCCATAGGTAAGCCAGGTGAGAATACTGGATGCTTCAGATATCATTGTTTAGGTTCCATGTGGTGTGTGTTGTGTGTGTGTGTGTGTGTGTGTGTGTGTGTGTGTGTGTGTGTGTGTTGGAGAAAGAGAGCAAGAGAGAAAATCCAGCTTTAGGTCGATCTGACAAGGAACTGGTTTCAGTGTGTGTGTGCATGTGTGTGGTTCGTGTGCTGTGGTATGTATGTGTGTGTGTGTGTGTGTGTGTGTGTGTGGAGGGGGGGGGGGGGGGGGGGGTTTGTGGTGTGTGTGTGTGTGTGTTGTTGTGTGTGTGCTGTGGTGTGGTGGTGTGCTGTGTGTGTGGTGTGGTGTGGTGTGGTGTGGTGGTGTGTGTGTGTGTGTGTGTGTGTGTGTGTGTGTGTGTGTGTGTGTGGTGTGGTGTGGTGTGTGTGTGGTGTGGTGTGGTGTGTGTGTGGTGTGTGTGGTGTGTGTGTGTGTGTGTGTGTGTGTGGGGGGGGGGGGTTGGGGTGGTGTGGTGTGTGTGTGTGGTTGGTGTGCTGTGGTGTGGTGTGTGTGTGGTGTGTGTGGTGTGTGTGTGTGTGTGTGTGTGTGTGTGTGTGTGTGTGTGTGTGTAATGAATGCATGTGCCAATGTAATCCACCTCATGGGACATGGTAAATTGTATAAAAGGTAAACAAGCAGTATTGTCTCTCGCTTCTCTGATTCTGTTTGTTTAAAAAAAGGAAAACAAAAGCAAAACTAAATCAAACAAGTGAAAAAAGTGAAACCAAGATCAGAGAAAAGGCTGCTTTAGAACAAAAAAAAAAAAATCATAATGTCATTGACTTAGATGTTGCTTAACTAGAGACCGGATAACGTGACAGTTTTGAGGTAAGAGGTCACTTGCTAAGAACAACATTAATTTACTTTTATATTACCAGTTAAAAAATGATTCCCCAAGTAAAATTGGAAATTGAAAGGAGGACTATTTTTCTAATGTGTGACATTTGATTCTGCAACTTCTGCCGTCTTGATGAAATTCTGTTCAAAGTGTGAGCATAGTGCTGCTATTAGAGAGGGGAGAGAGGTAAAGAGAGGTGGAAAATTCTGTTCAGAGTGTGAGCGTAGTGCTGCTATTAGAGGAGGTAGGTAAAGAGAGGTTGGGAGAGGGGGGAGTCGGAGGATCATGGGGTGGGGATGGAGGAGGGGAGAAGGGAGAGAGGGGGGGAAGAGGCTTTCACTGGTTTGAACAGGTTGAGATAGTTATATTTGTAATGTATTATCTGTTTACTGGTTCAGAGAGGGAGCCCCGTGAATGGACAGTTTGCTCGTGGTTTCAGGCAACTGAAAGCCACAGAGAGAGAGAGAGAGAGAGAGAGAGAGAGAGAGAGAGAGCGAGAGTTGAGGGAGGAGATTGGGGAGGGGGTGAGGCAAGAAGAATAATTTCAGCTTTGGAAGAAGTTGATGAGGACATCCTAAGTTTATACAGGTTGATTGAGATGAATATTTGGTTCAAAATGAGGATGGGATGGGGTGGGGCAGAACGGGTTGGGAGGTGGGGAGGGAAAGGTCGGGGGTTAAGGAGAGGAAAAGCGGGATTAGGGGTGAGGGGAAGGTGATTATGGGGTCACGGTTTGGGCTTTTGACTTTCCAGTGTCAGCAGGCTTAAGCCCATGACTTAATGTTCCCTTTTTCATGGATGATTACCCAGTGGAATTTCTCCACAACTGTCAAAAATCATTAGAGGTATGCCTGGTCTACAGAAGGAGACAGACAAACAGCTGTTCTATGGAAACCAGTCTTGAACCTAGGGAAGGAGGCTTTATTGGATCTGATGTAGGGAAGGAGGCATAGTTGAGAGAAAAGTCTGATGAAACCAAGACAGATAAATCTTTGGTGAACGGAGGGAGTCTGTCGTTGGAGGCAAATATGGAGAAACCAAGAGAGAAAAGCTTCAGGTAAACAAATCTTAAAAGGGGAGGGAATGTTTACTGGGAGGTAAATGTAGTAGAAAGCAATACAAGCAAACCAACAAAAGCAAAACAAACCCACACATACCCACAAATACCCTCTCTCTACCAGAACAAGTCTTTCATAGAGGGACAGAGTCGTTATTGTGAAGTAAATCTAGAAGGGACCAGTTGGTTTAAAAAACTTTCCGTTAAAACAAGTCCGACATTACTAAGGAGCATGGGGTGTTCTGTAGGGGGAGGTTGGGGGGAGTCGGTCGGGGGGGGGGGGGGGGGGGGGGGGGGGGGGGATATGGCACAGGCCAAGACCAAGTCTTCACCATGAAAATGAATATTGACAATGGAAAGAATGTCGGTATTTGAGGTCAGTCTAGAAGAGACTCATACAGAAGTTCGTCAATTTTTTTCACAATGGAAAGGATGTCGGTGTTTGAGGTCAATCTAGAAGAGACCCAGACAGAGGCTAGTCAGTTTTTTTTCACAATGGAAAGGCTGTCAGGTGTTTGAGGTTTTACAGTCTAGAAGGAGGTTGAGACAGAAGCTCGTCAGTTAAAAGGACCCTTTCATAAGGCATAGAGGCTCTTCAGTTGAACTTGCAGACCAGAGGCCCATAGGGACACCAGTTCAGTTGAGACCCCATGACACCCTGTTCACTTGATGGGTTGAACGCGCTGTTGACCAGAGGCCCATAGGGACACCCTGTTCACTTGCAGACCAGAGGCCCATAGGGACACCCTGTTCACTTGCAGACCAGAGGCCCATAGGGACACCCTGTTCGCTTGCAGACCAGAGGCCCATAGGGACACCCTGTTCACTTGCAGACCAGAGGCCCATAGGGACACCCTGTTTGCTTGCAGACCAGAGGCCCATAGGGACACCATGTTCGCTTGCAGACCAGAGGCCCATAGGGACACCCTGTTCGCTTGCAGACCAGAGGCCCATAGGGACACCCTGTTCGCTTGCAGACCAGAGGCCCATAGGGACACCCTGTTCAGTTGCAGACCAGAGGCCCATAGGGACACCCTGTTCGCTTGCAGACCAGAGGGCCCATACTTGCAGACCAGAGGGACACCCTGTTCAGTTGCAGACCAGAGGCCCATAGGGACACCCTGTTCACTTGCAGACCAGAGGCCCATAGGGACACCCTGTTCACTTGCAGAGGATCTCAGCAGTTGTGGACTGGCAGGGTGTATGACAGGTGGGCAGAGGTTTAGAGACTGAATCCAGACAGGGGTCGTTCAACCTGTGTTGTGGTTTACATCACACACTGGAGTCAGCAGGTCCTCTTCTTTCTTCTCAGCTAACCTGATGTCCAGCCCTTGGTGCTTGTGTCTGACTGAATGGTATTCAAACTGTGGTGTTGATCAGCCAAGGTCATGTAAAAGTCGGTAGTTGGCACCAATTCCTACTGTACAAAGCTGTCTTTAGGGGTACTGGTGGCCCTCTTGTGTTCAGGCAGTGTTGGTCCTGTGCCCTGTTATGCTACCCCACCCCCATGAAGATGAGCATCACCTACTAGTGTTAGCAGACGCAGACTGGATCATGAATGATTCTGACCTTGTACATTATAGTAGTATCGATATGATTATAGCTCCTTAGAACTGTTGCATCAACCAAAACAGCCCCATTAGAAACTGCACAGGACCCTTAAAAACCAAAAGATGTGAACTTTCATAAAATACTCAGGTTTGCCTCATGTGCTCTCAGTTTCTCTGCTCTCTGTCTGTCTGTCTGTCTGTCTCTGTCTCTCTCTCTCTCTCTCTCTCTCTCTCTCTCTCTCTCTCTCTCTCCAGACCATTGGCCTCACAATAAATGGCGCTGCGTTAAACGCGCGTCAAGCGTCTCTCTCTCTCTCTTTACCAATGCAGAGATGTTCTCTCTCTCCCCCTCTCCCCCCCTCTCTCTCTCTCTCTCTCTCTCTCTCTCTCTCTCTCTCTACCATGCAGAGATGTTCTAACCTTTTGTCTTAAAAGTGTAAATTGCTATTACCATTGTGTTTGATGTGTCTGGTCAATTTTTTTTTTCCCATTTCTGCCGTTTGTCTTTTCTTCATTTTCCATTTCGTCATACTGTATTAACTTTCTTGAAGAAGGATGCTTGAAAAAAAAAAAAAGAAAGGAAAAAAAGAGATGAGCATTGGTGGAGTGCTGTAGGATTTCCAAGCCTGTGGTTCTTACTGACTGTGGCGGAGAGAGCAGTTTTCAGCCTGAGCTCCTAGAGGGTTGAGGTGCCATGCCATGTCTGTTCTGAACACGGGCACACCATGCCTTGGGTATTGCAGTCAGGCAGCACTCGTGTCATCAACATGCCCCGAATCTCCAGGAGCCATCCACTGTCTGTACAGGCTTGACCTGCCGTTGTTGAACGCCCTTCAAGACAGATGTGCTACCTCTCTCTCTCTCTTAGCCCGCTGTTATACACAGTGAGACATGTTCTTGTAGAGTGTTTGGACATGCATGATGTGAGACATAAACACTTCACAGCAGACTCCATGGAAACCTTGTTCAGAGATGCCCCATCTGATGTGATCTTTGAATTTCTGAAAGAAAAAACACTTTTCATCTGATCTAAGATTTGACAAAAGAAAGCTTTAAAAAAAAAAAAAAAAAAAAAGATCTGTGGTTTTAGACAGTGTGTTTGAAAGGGTTGTGTGAATGATTCTTTTTTTCTTTTCTCTTTTTGATAATGACTTGTGAGTTGACTTCAGTGCAGTGACAGCCCTGATAGGGCTGTTTGCGGTCGGCTGGTCTATTTATAAGCAATATTACCTTACCTTACCTTACCTTACCTTCCCTTGCCCCGCTGTGATGCCCTTCACAGCAATGTGATATGTGGAAGAAGTCGGTCGGTATGCAGAGGATATTTGTAGGATTGGTTTGCTGATGGTTTGTCTAGTCATTTACTGTAGTCACACCAGCCGTGAAACCCAATCAGGGAAGTTTTTTTTTTTGTTTTTTTTTTTTTTTTTTGGGGGGGGGGGGGGGGGTTCCTGTCAGTTCTTAACTAACATGGAAGAGTATTATCTTCCTTGTTGCTGTTTAGGCTTGTTTACTGTTTACATCTTCTGCCTACGGAAAATTTCCTTTCATATCCACCAAATCCATATGGAGATTACCTGTATTTGTTTCTCTTGTCCAGTGTTCAAGATGAGAAAAACTATGCTGTTTTGAACGAATGTTGGTTTTTGTAGCTGTCCGATCCGTGTGTCTTCTGTTTCGTGTCTTCTGGTATTATTGTTGTGGGCATATATTAGATCAGGGTGTATAAGCAAGGTTGAAACTTTTTTTTTCTTTTCTTAGTGAAGTTTCCTTATTAGTTCTGTGTGCATCCATCTGCACGTGGACTAGATGAATGGGTACCACAAGCAGCATCAGTTTGGAGTTACAGGCTTATGTGTTTCACCGTGAGAGCAAAGGTTTCCCTCCTGTTTTAAGTTTCTTCACCTGTCTTAAGATTTACTAAACAATTTAAGGGAATAGCAAAATTTGTTCCTTCCAAGAGTGTGTGGGAGAAGTTCATAAGGTTCCCAACATTCTCCAGGTTGTCTTTAAGAAGTCAAAGTATGTGTAAATTATAGAGGAGCAAAAAAAAAAAAACAAGCAAACAAACAAACAAAACAAAGAAAAGAAAAAAAAGGAATAAATGATGTAGTGCTTCAAAGCTGGTGAGTGCTGCGGTTGACATTTTAAACAGAAAGCAGTTTTAGTTGATGGGGGGGGGGGGGGGGTTTATTTGTGGTTTTTGTGGGGTCACATTGTGTAGTTTTTTTCCCTTTAAGAGTGAACTTCAGTATTCACTCAAGTTACCCAGAACAGCACAGAATGCAAGACCTCTTTGCTGTTAAGTTCTGTAGTCAATGTCATAACGTTGATTGTTTGCCTGCACGTCCCCCCACCCACCCACCCCTCCCTACAACCTTCTCCACCCCTTTAATCATTCAGCATGTGTTTTATCAGCCAATGCTGGGATTGCATCTCTTAGGGATCCAGGGAAAGGCCATGTCACATAAGTGGGACGCAGAAAATTTGTCAGAGCTGATTTTGTCAGCTTCTGGTTCGATGTTCCGCCCTCACTGTCTGCCCCAGGAGGTTGTCGGGCCATCGCTTGATCCACGCCGTTGAATCAGGACTCGAGGCAAGCCAGTCCTTCAAGGAAGAGGATTGCAATCTGTTTGCGTGTTTTTCAAGGGTTGTATTTGTAGACATGAGACTTGTTGTCAAATGGTCAGGGTACGTAGCTGTGGAATTGATGGGATTTGAGTTTCGACGTTCTCCTGTGGGGGCTGAGTCGTTATGGCTTGAACCCCCTCTCTTGTCTGTCCACCCATCACCAGTATAGGGGTACCTGATTCAGTGCAGGGAAGGTTAAAGCTGGGGAAAGACAGGGATGAGCACAGCTTCCTTAATGCAGTGCCCCAGTAGTGCATTTAGCTTTGAGCTATGACACGTTCATCCTTTTGAGTATCAAGACGCAGTGGAATGACCACAGTGTGTTTGCCGTGTGGTTTCAGGACTAGACGTGCAGACCAGCACTAAGGAAGAATGGCGGAGCAGTCGGACATGGAGCAGACCCAGGCAGAGGAGGAGCTGAAGGCCCTGACAGCCAAAGACCTGGAGAGCCCCGGGAACGTGAGCGAGGGAGGCGTGTCCCTGGGCCTGGAGAGCTGCACCAGCGAGTTCTCTGCGTCCAGCGGGCGTGCACTCCTACCCAACAGCAACGGAGGCAAGTCTGTGTACATAGAGGAGCAGATAGAGCTGGAGGAGGAGCATGACTGTCAGATGGGCGCTTCACATTCCCTGCCTTGCGCCGCTGCCTGCGGTCAAGTTCTTCGTCTTCTGCATGTGCGTGCTCCTGGTGGTGGCCACCGCCGTCTCCACGGGATACCTCAACAGCGTCATCACCACCATCGAGAAACGCTTTGAAATTGGCAGCTCTGTGTCGGGCATGATTGCTGCCTCCTACGAGCTGGGCTCGCTGATCTCGGTGATATTTGTCAGCTACCTGGGCAGTAACACGGCATATACCCAAGTGGATCGGTATCGGGGGTCTTGGTCATGGGTGGTGGATCCCTCCTTTTCGCTCTACCTCATATCATCGCGCCCAAATACACTTTGCAGTCGGGGATGTCCGCAAACTCCACAGATGAGAACATCTGTGGGGGCGCCCTGGGACAGCAAGGGCAGGCTCTGAAGTGCATTGATGAGCACTCGGGGAACTGGGGCTATGTGGTTCTGCTGATAGCGGCCCAGATCTTGATTGGGACGGGGGGCACCCCAATCCTCACCCTGGGCATCACCTATGTGGACAACCACGTGGCCAAGGAGAAGTCTCCAGCTTATCTGGGTAGGTTTTCTGTGCAAATACATGTCTGGCTGTGTTGTGGAAGTTGGTGCCCTGATATGTGTTGCATTTTAAGATGTTTGACTTGATTTGCTACTGATGAATATATTCTCCAAAAGTCAGTTGAGAAAAAAAAAAGAGACTGTGTGAAAATGATTGGTTAACCTGTTGCTGAGATCTAAAGTTGGTTGTATGAGTGGAAAATACACATCCTTCTTGGTAAATGTTTGGTTCATTGTTTTTTTTTTTATGATTTCTTGTTATCAAATTTTGAAACAGAAAGTTACAACAATATGTGTTTTGTATGGTAGTTGGCTGTGACCTTCTCTCTCTCTCTCTCTCTCTCTCTCTCTCTCTCTCTCTCTCTCTCTCTCTCTCTCTCTCTCTCTCTCTCTCTCTCTCTCTTCATTAAAATGCAAAGTGTATTACAGTTAAAGATGGGTTGATTCAATTCATTTGTTTCCGGCATGTTGCACCTACTTACTTGTTGTTGTTGTAATTATAGAAACAAACCCAGATGATGTAAAACTGGAGCTGAAGACTGAACACCAGTTCCATCTTCAGTTTCATCAAGGTGTCAGTGCGTGCTGACCAGTCCATACACGATACACCACATCTGTTAAGTTTTGAGACCACACTGCGCATGCTTTAAAGCTGATGGATAAATGAACTGATAACTAAGATGAGATTTTTTTTTCTTTTGCGTATGCAGGCTGATACTCCTGTGGACACTCCCTGTATATAGACAGGCAGGGATAAATCCCATCTACCCAACAAAGGCAGTGGATTTTGGTGTGTATGGCTGCTTTTATCCCGCCGTTAAGGCATCCATACTCCATCTTCTGGGAAGGTGCATGCTATGTGTAACATGTCATCCATACCAACGGCCAAACTGGCCTTCTCTTCCGAAAGTTGGTGATGGGATTTTACATGTGTGCAAGATGTTATGTGTGTGTTCACACACGGAACCTCGGTCTATAGTCTCATTCGAGGACAGTATGGGAAATAGAGTCGGAACCAATGTTAACTCCGAGGGGAAAAAATCCCCCTGTACCGAAACAGCCCGGCGGAGATTCAAACCCGCAACCCAAAGATTACGAGTCGGGCGCTCTACCAGCTGAGCTATTCCGGCCCCAGAGAATTGAAGAAGAGGGTCTCATGACGTTGACTTGGCAGATGTCTGATCTACGCATAGCCCAGTGTGCTGATCAGACCTGGAGTGCCTGCTTAAAACATTGGTTGTGCCATCATTATCATTGTGTGTGTGTGTTGTGAGTACATGTGTATGGTTGTGTGTGGGCATAGGCCCGAGTACATGGGTGAGTGCATATATATATGATGTGTGTGTGTATGTATGCGCGAATGCGCATGTGCACATGCATGTTTATGTATGAGTGTGAGACTGCGTTTGTGTAACTGAACACCAAAGACGACCCCACTGACAGCGCATGCCTGTGTGGGGCAGCCTTCATCCACGCCTCAGGGGCGCTGGGCCCGGTGCTGGGCTACGCCCTGGGGGCCCTGCTGCTGCAGTACTACGTGGACAGCTTCACCCACCAGGTGTCCATCAGCCCCGGCCCCCCCCAGTGGATCGGGGCCTGGTGGGGCGCGGCTTCATCATCTGCGGCCTGCTGCTGCTGCTGCTGGCCCTGCCCTTCCTGGGCTTCCCCCGCGTGCTGGTGGTGGCGAGAAGGCGGCGGCTGATGGAGAGCCGGACCAAGGAGCAGCTGGCAGAGGAAGATGGCAAGCCCCTGGACACTCACTATGGCAAGAACATCAAGGGTGAGTGGACCACACAGCCACTGGGGCCAGCATCTTCACACAGAGGGGGGGGGGGGGGGGGGGGGGGGGGGACACCCTGGACACTCACTACTCAAGAACGGCAAGAACATCAAGGGTGAGTGGGACCACACAGCCACTGGGGCCAGCATCTTCACACAGAGGGGGGGGGGGGGGGGGGGGGGGGGGGGGACACCCTGGACACTCACTACGGCAAGAACATCAAGGGTGAGTGGACCACACAGCCACTGGGGCCAGCATCTTCACACAGAGGTCGGGGGGGGGGGGGGGGGGGGGGGGGACACCCTGGACACTCACTACAGCAAGAACATCAAGTGTGAGTGGACCACAGCCACTGGGGCCAGCATCTTCATACAGAGGTCAGGGGGGGGGGGACACACTGGACACTCACTACGGCAAGAACATCAAGGGTGAGTGGACCACAGCCGCTGGGGCCAACATCTTCACACAGAGGTGGGGGGGACACCCTGGACACTCACTACATCAAGGGTGAGTGGACCACAGCCACTGGGGCCAACATCTTCACACAGAGGGGGGGGGGGGGGGGGGGGGGGGGACACCCTGGCCACTCACTATAGCAAGAACGTCATGGGTGAGTGGGACCACAGCCACTGGGGCCAACATCTTCACACAGAGGTTGGGGGGGGGGGGGGGGGGGGGGGGGGGGGGGGACACCCTGGCCACTCACTATAGCAAGAACTGGTCATGGGTCATGAGTGAGTGGACCACAGCCACTGGGGCCAACATCTTCACACAGAGGTTGGGGGTGGGGGGGAGACACCCTGGCCACTCACTATGGCAAGAACATCATGGGTGAGTGGACCACAGCCGCTGGGCCAACATCTTCACACAGAGGTGCGGGGGACACCCTGGCACTCACTATGGCAAGAACGTCATGGGTGAGTGGGACCACAGCCACTGGGGCCAACATCTTCACACAGAGGTCGGGGGTGGGTGTGTGTGGGGGGGAGACACCTGGGACACTCACTACGGCAAGAACGTCATGGGTGAGTGGACCACAGCCACTGGGGCCAACATCTTCACACAGAGGTCGGGGGGGGGGGGGGGGGGGGGGGGGGGGGGGTTTCGCACAGGTACTGTATCTGGGGGGACAACTTCACACAATGTGGGAGGGGGGGGGGGAACACCCTGGCCACTCACTATGGCAAGAACGTCATGGGGTGAGTGGACCACAGCCACTAGGGCCAGCATCTTCACAGAGAGGTCGGGGGGGGGGGGATACCCCCTGGGCAAAAATTTTGGGCACGGGAGTTCGGCTGTTCTGCACAGCTTCATTTTATACTGTGCTCTGCTACATTAATTTGTTCAGCACTCTAGTCTGTTCTCTGTGGTACTGTACTGTGCTACACTAACTTGTTCAGCACTCTATTGTTCTCTGCTGTACTGTACTGTGCTACACTAACTTGTTCAGCACTCTATTGCTCTCTGCTCTGTACTGTACTGTGCTACACTAACTTGTTCTCTGTAGTACTGTACTGTCCTACATGTAGTACTGTACTGTGCTACATGTAGTACTGTACTGTACTACATTGTAGCGCTGTGCTCTGTCTCCCCCAGGGCAAAAGCCATGAAGGTGAGACCAGGGAGTGTGTAACACAGGGGATCCCACATCCTCCCCCACCTAGCCCTTGGCCACCTTCATCCCTCCCTCCCCTATCCACTTCCCCCACCCCATCTCTCCCCCACTCCCCCACACCTCCCCAAACATAGTTGGGACAGGAATACTTGGCTACTAATCCAGGCTGAACAGAAAGGATGGGGATAGTACTTAACCACAGCATTAAGGAGAGGGACGACATCCACCTCACCATTGGGAGTATAGGGAAGACGCACACCTAATCATTAAGTAGGAGAGGGGTGTCTCATGACTTAACGTGGTCTGGGCCAATCAGGAGCACTCCTGCTTGGGGGACGCCTGGCTCATGGCTGTGTCGTAACACGTGGGTTAAAGACTAGGTGGTCATGCAATTATGATGTTGATGTTTGGAAGCTGCTTTGATGTCTTTTTCTAGGGTAATGGTCATACTCATAGGCATACAGTGACGGACATGTGCATAGATACTGCACATGCGCTGCTGTCTCTCTCTCTCTGAGTCTCTTTCATGCACACACGCATGCACACACACACTCTCTCTCTCTTTCTCTCTCTCTCTCTCTGCCCCCCCCCCCCCCCCCCCTCTCTCTCTCTCTCTCTCTCCCTGTCTGTCTGTCTCACATGTGCGTGTGTGCGCACGCACGCACGCACACACACACACACACACACACACATGCGCACATACACACACACATTCACTCTCTGTCTCTCCCTCCCTCTCTCTCTCTCTCTCTCTCTCTCTCTCTCTCTGTCAGTCTCTCTCTCTCTGTCAGTGAGTGTCATGAACTGGGTCAGTGTTGTGTGTGTCTTTTGGATGCAATGACACGGATCATGTGGATCAGGTACCACTACTTTGTGTGCCAGACATTGTAAGTACCATCATTAACTGCCCACAAAAAGACTGTCATTATTCTTTTCCGTTTCTGGTCATTGCTGTCGACCTTTTTATTTCTAAACGTGCACCTTGTCATCGTTAAAACTGGCACAGGAACTGGTCAGTGTACAGAGGCTGTGTTCTTTTGTGTAGAAAAAATGAAGTGCATTTGATGGAACATATGCTATATATATAAACGCATTACTTTGGTGGCAGTGTACTGCTATGGATGAGGAAAGAGTCTAATACATCTGAATTAAATGACTGCTGAGGTTGATTGGACATATGAGAGTATGCCCTTCAGTGCATACTGTCTGTAAACTGCAGATCTCCAACTCTTTTTGCACTCTGGAAAGGCAGCTGGGAGATCTCAGACCTCCGCCAAAGTGGAATGGATCCTGGATCGGTCCATTGATTGGGATCTGCATCATGTATCCAAAACCAGAATTTGTTGAGTTCTTCTTTGGACCACGTTGTATTTTTTTTCTCTCCATAAAATTTTCTTAAAACTGGTTCCGAAGGTTTTTGAGTAATTTTACTGAGGAGATGATGGATCAGCCCTTTGGAATCCCACCATGGAATCATTCCAAAACTTCTAGTTGCAAAGTGAAATGACTGCAGGCGGAAATCTAAACAAATCTTAAATAAATGTCAGCAAACCGCCCAGAGAAACGTGGACAAATGAGTCACAAAGACAACACGTTTGTCCATGTTTCTCTGGGCGGTTCGCTGACATTTATTTAAGATTTATTCCAAAACTTATCGGGTTCGTCCTTTGGTCCCACTCCATTTCTCTAACATATAACAAGTTTGGCTTCAATCAGTTGTTTGTTTCTGTCCACAGTTTTGTTAACATAAAAGACCATCCAAAAAAAACTTGACATGTTGATGAATCAGCAGTGCTTCTGTTGTAAACCATGGTATGTTGTAATACCCTCTGGCCACGTGTGATTGATGCCTGTGTGTGTGTGTGTGTGTGTGTGTGTGTGTGTGTGTGTGTGTGTGTGTGTGTGTGTGTGTGTTTGTGGGTAGGTGGGTGGGTAGGTGTTTGCATAAAGTTAATTGATTTAAAGTACATCTGTTCTTTCTCAGCACCTAGAACCTTTGGCAAGGTGTTTTATAAATGCTATGTTATTATTATTATTATTATTATTGTTATTGGATGATTCATGTTGGTGCCTTCTGTGGGAACTGTTGCAGAGATTCCCAGGTCCATCCTGAACCTGCTGAAGAACCCTGTTTATGCGCTGCTGCTGCCGGCCATCAGTTGCGAGATTGCCATCGTGTCGGGCTTTGTTGTCTTCTTACCCAAATATATAGAGACGCAATTTGGGACCTCCACCTCAGTGGCCAACTTGTTCACAGGTACGACTCAGTTGTCTTTCACCACAGATTGGTAGTATCAGCAGTCTATCACCACAGATTGCTAGTATCAGCAGTCTATCACCACAGATTGCTAGTATCAGCAGTCCATCACCACAGATTGCTAGTATCAGCAGTCTTTCACCACAGTTTGGTAGTATCAGCAGTCTTTCACCATAGATTGATAGTGTTAGTAGTCTATCACCACAGATTGGTAGTATCAGCAGTCTTTCACCACAGATTGCTAGTATCAGCAGTCTTTCACCACTGATTGCTAGTATCAGCAGTTTCACCACAGATTGGTAGTGTAGTCTTTCACCACAGATTCGTAGTATTGGTAGTACCAGTAGTCTGTCACCACATATTGGTAGTACCAGTAGTCTTTCACCACAGATTGGTAGTACCAGTAGTCTTTCACCACAGATTGGTAGTATCAGTAGTCTTTCACCACAGGTTAGTAGTAAGTTACAGCAGGTGTTACATCGACAGATCGGTAGTAAGTTACACCAGGTGTTATATGAACAGATTGGTAGTAAGTTACACCAGGTGCTGCATCGACAGATTGGTTGCAAGTTACACCAGGTGTTACATTGATAACAGATTGGTAGTAAGTTACACCAGGTGTTAATTGACAGATTGGTGGTAAGTACCAGATGTTAAATCGACAGATTGGTAGTAAGTTCCACCAGGTGTTACATCGACAGATTGGTAGTAAATTCCACTGGGTGTTACATGAACAGATTGGTAGTAAGTTGCACCAGGTGTAGCATCCACGCCTGCTTCAGATGATACACAGGGCAGACAGGGAGAACCGTCCGAGGGGAGGGAAGAGAAGAGTCCTGTTAAACACTAAACCACAGCGTGAAGGTGATGATGATGATGAGCTGTGAGCTGTGGTGTGTAAGGTCATTGTGTATGTGATGAAGAGTACTGTGCATAATGTGAAGGTCACAGTGGATCCAGAGCTTATTGTGTGTAGCATTAAAACATGATGTATGTGTAGAGTCTTGTGTGTAGTGTGAAGATGATGTTCTTGGAAGATCGGTGTGAAGTTGGAAGTGTGAAGGTCAAGATGATGAGGAGACTAACTGTGTGTGATGTTAAGGTCCTGATGTATTCAGAGTCTGTTGTGTGTAGTTATACTGTTAGGGTCAAGATGTATTTGGACTTGGAAGACTGCTGTGTGCAGTGCGAAGGTTATGGAGCATGTAGAGTGTGCTGTGCGTTGTGTGAAGAATATGATGTATATGGAGGCTGTTATGTGATGGTGATGGTGTATGTGGAGGCTGTTATGTGATGGTGATGGTGTATGTGGAGGCTGTTACGTAACGTGTGAAGGTGATGATGGCGTTGCAGGGGGCATTGGCATTCCAGGCGCTGTGATAGGGATCCTCATGGGCGGATACTTGTTGAAGCGCTTCCAGCTCAAGCCAAAAGGTAGGGGGCTCTCTGTTCTTCTGTTGAACAGATCTGAATGGTGATTGTTGTGGTGTCTGTTTTACCTGTGTGTGGAGGCTGTACTACAGTGTACAACATCACGCTGAATTGTTCTGTATCGTGCTGTTCTGTATTGTACTGTACTGTCTGTGCACTGCGCTCTGTTGGTCCGTTCTATTTGTCACAGCTGTCTGTTGGTCTGTTCTATTTATAAATATTTTACAGCACTGTGTAGGTCTGTTCTGTATTTCACAGCACTCTGTTGGTCTATCCTGCATTTCACAGCACTCTGTTGGTCTGATGTTCTATATTTAGTAGCATCCTGTTGGTCTGTTCCATATTTCACATCTCTCTGTTGGTCTGTTCTATATTTCACAGCACTCTGTTGATCTGTTCTATATTTCACAGCATTCTGTTGGTCTATTCTGCATTTCACAGCACTCTGTTGGTCTGTTCTATATTTCACATTTCTCTGTTGGTCTGTTTGTATATTTCAAATCTCTCAGTTGGTCTGTTCTATATTTCATAGCACTCTGTTGGTCAGTTCCATATTTCACATCTCTCTGTTGGTCTGTTCTATATTTCACATCTCTCTGTTGGTCTGTTCTATATTTCACATCTCTCTGTTGGTCTGTTCTATCTTTCACATTTCTCTGCTGGTCTGTTCTATATTTCACATTTCTCTGTTGGTCTGTTCTATATTTCACATCTCTGTTGGTCTGTGTACTATATTTCACAGGGCTCAGTTGGTCTGTTCAGTATTTCACATTTCTCTGTTGGTCTGTTCTATATCGCACAGCGCTCTGTGGTTCTGTTCTGCGTTTCACAACCCTACACTGCGATTTGTACTCTTCAGAACTATACCATACTATTTTGTACTAGCTATACTGCGCGTCACTGTTCTGTGCTATGCAGTGTAGAATACTGCACTGTACTGTTCTCTATTTTTCAGGACTGTACAGTACTGTACATGAAGTTTTCTGAGCAGTATTGCGCTGAACTTTTTTGCACTGTACTGCAGTGTACTATTATGAACTGTACTGCACTGTACTGATTCTGTCTTTATCTCTTTGTTTGATCTGTGCTTTATTGCACAGTCCTGTTCTGTACTGTGTTCACTGTTTACTGTGCGGTTAGGTTCAGCACTCACTCGTCATGACTGTACTGAACTGGTCTGCTTTGTACGGTTCTGCTGTACACTGTTCTGTACTAAACTGTTATACTGAGCTGTACTGCACTATGCAACATTGTACTGTTCTACATTTTAAAAACTGTTCTGTACTGTGTTACTCAAGTTCTGCACTGTGCTACGTTATAGTATACTGTTCCGCACGTACTGTACTGGATTGTACTTTACAGTATTTTTCTACTACTTATCATGTTCTGCACTGTACTGTATTGGACTGTGCTACATTGCTACACTGTTCTTCACTATACTGCCTGTACTGGACTCGACTCGATGACATGATACTGGTCTGCACAATACTGTTCTGTACTGTGCTGTGTTTCGTTAAACTATCCAGCACTATATTGTTCTGTGCTGCATTTCAGTGTTCTGCTCTGTAAATGTTGACAGTGTTGACTGTACTGTATCATTGCTTACCTGGTGCTCTGTATTGTCCTTTATTATCGTGCCGGGGTTTTTTGTTGTTGTTGTTTTTTTTTAATCATAGTGGTAGCCAGTGTCAGAGTGGGCATTGTGTAGAGCTGAATTGGGTTACTGGGTGACTTTTTGTTTTGTCTTCTTTACCATACATGCTGAATTTTTCTTTTCTCAGGAATGGTCTGCCTTCTTCTCTCTGTGTAGCACAGACTCTTTAAAGACTTTTAAAAACTACCTAAAGACACATTTTTCCCCCGACTGACTAACGATATCCACTTATCTCTGTGTGCCAGATTCTTGTTTTGACACGCTTTTTGTGTCTGTATGCATGTGTTTGTTTTTTGTGTGTGTGTGTGTGTGTTCGCACGTGCACGAGCTCATATGTGTGTGTGTGTGTGTGTGTGTGTGTGTGTGTGTGTGTGTGTGTGTGTGTGTGTGCGCTTTGAGTTAGAATTAGTATTTTATCAGGTTTCTGTAATATGCACTTTGTGCTCCCACGAAGTAAAGCACACTCTGTAAATATCCTTTCACATTACAGTACATTTTCACCCTACATTCTGTGTTTTGCCGTTCTTTGATGTGATGTGTTGTTCATCACTTTAAGGTACTTTGTGCTGTGTTTTGAGCATGTACTGCCCCACCTAGGATCAAACTAAGCAGATGTCTGCCAGGTGATAAATCTTAGAGAAATGGTTGTGTGTTTTTGGATTGATTTTCATTTGTAGCTAATACCCACACCCCTTACTAAACAAAAGTGAAAGCATGTTGGATGGATGTTTGTATCGCCGTGAGAATCAGAATGTGCAAAGTACAGTGTGCTGTGTGTGTGATGTGGCTGGTGCCTTGCACAGTTTGTGGTGTAAAGCTTTTCAGACTGTAAGATGAACTGTCTGTGACGTGAAATGAACTGTCTGTGATGTGAAATGAGCTGTCTGTGATGTGAAATGACCTGTCTGTGGTGTAGCGGGTGCCCTACAACAGTTTGTGGTGTAAAGCTTTTCAGACTGTGAAATGAAATGTCTGTGACATGAAATGAACGTCTGTGATGTGAAATGAACTGTCTGTGATGTAGCAGGTGCCCTACGACAGTTTGTGGTGTAAAAGCTTTTCAGACTGTGAAATGAGTTCTGTATGTGATGTGGCTGGTGCCCTACAGTTTGTAGTGTAATTTAGCTCTTCAGTGTGTGCAGTGTGTATGTATGTGATATATGGTAGGTGCCCTACAGTTTATGTTAAGTTCTTCAGTCTGTACAGCATGCTGTCTATATGGCATGTTCCCTACAGTTTGTATTGTAAAGCTCTTCAGGTTGTACGAGGTGCTGTGTATGATATATCAGGTGTCCTACAGTTTGTATTGTAAAGCTCTTCAGGTTGTACGAGCTGCTGTGTATGATATATCAGGTGTCCTACTATTTGTATTGTAAAGCTGTTCAGGTTGTACAAGGTGTTGTGTATGATGTGTCAGGTGTCCTACTGTTTGTATTGTAAAGCTGTTCAGGTTGTACAAGGTGTTGTGTATGATGTGTCAGGTGCCCTACAGTTCGTATTGTAAGGTTCTCAGGTTGTACAAGGTGTTTCATTTGACGTGGCAGGTGTCCTACAGTTTGTGTTGTGAAGTTCTTCAGGTTGCATATGGTGTTTTGTATGATGTGGCAGATGCTGTATAGTTTGTATTGTAGAGCTCTTCAGGTTGTACAAGGTGTTTGTATGACGTGGCAGATGCCATATAGTTTGTACTGTGAAGCTCTTCAGGTTGTACAAGTGTTTTGTCTGACGTGGCAGGTGCCCTGTAGTCCTGTGTTGTAAGGTTCTTCAGGTTGTTTGTGGTGTTTTGTCTGATGACTGATGAGGCAGTGCTGTACAGTTTGTGGTGTAAGATTCTTCAGGTTGTACAAGGTGTTTCGCATGATGTGGCAGGTGCCCTGCAGTTAGTGGTGTAAGGTTCTTCAGGTTGTACAAGGTGCTTTGCATGATGTGGCAGGTGCCCTGCAGTTAGTGGTGTAAGGTTCTTCAGGTTGTACAAGGTGTTTTGCATGATGTGGCAGGTGCCCTGCAGTTAGTGGTGTAAGGTTCTTCAGGTTGTACAAGGTGTTTTGCATGATGTGGCAGGTGCCCTGCAGTTTGTGCTGGGTCTGAACACGCTGGCCCTGTGCGGCTTCGGCATCTTCTTCTTCCTGGGCTGCAACAACCAGGGAATAGCGGGCGCCACCTTGCCCTACTTCAACAGGTCAGTGGCAGTTTGATCATTACCAGTTACTGATATAAAATACCAGGACCACCATACAAACACTTTGGTAGATGCTGATTACTGATAGAGAGAAATACCAGAACCACCATACAGACACTTTGATTGATGCTGATTACTGATAGAGAGAAATAGCAGCACCACCATACAAACACTTTGATTGATGCTGATTACTGATAGAGAGAAATAGCAGCACCACCATACAGACACTCTGATTGATGCTGATTACTGATAGAGAGAAATAGCAGCACCACCATACAGACACTTTGGTTGATGCTGATTACTGATAGAGAGAAGTACCAGCACCACCATACAAACACTTTGGTTGATGCTGATTACTGATAGAGAGAAATACCAGCACCACCATACAAACACTTTGGTTGATGCTGATTACTGATAGAGAGAAATACCAGCACCACCATACAAACACTTTGGTTGATGCTGATTACTGATAGAGAGAAATACCAGCACCACCATACAAACACTTTGGTTGATGCTGATTACTGATAGAGAGAAATAGCAGCACCACCATACAAACACTTTGATTGATGCTGATTACTGATAGAGAGAAATAGCAGCACCACCATACAAACACTTTGATTGATGCTGATTACTAATAGAGAGAAATAGCAGCACCACCATAGAAACATCTTGGTTCGGGTTTGTCAGAGCTACCAATCACTACACTTTTGACATAGCACGCTATGATTTCATAGACGATGCTAAACTGAAACACTTTGTTACAAAATGCTGTGCCAAAAAAAACAAATTTGAAAAGCAGGGGGGGGATGTCTTTCACGGACAGAACAAAGGCTTAAACACAACCGAGACAATATAGATCTTGAAACTGTAGAATTATTTCATTAAAAAAAAAAAAAAAAAAGATGACTGAGTTCAGCTAGGAGAGGAAGAAAAAGCCAGAGAAATATCGCTAAAGTCCATTGTGATTTTGCTGCTTGATCAATTGTTTTGTCACCAGCCATGTTTTGATTATTTTGTAGGTCAGACTATACATGATAACTGGCAAGATTTTCATCTTTGTCTGCTATCGTAGCGTGTGGGAAGTGAAATGTGACTGAGAGTGCACTAGTGAGGCTGATTTGTTGGGCATTAAGGATGCCACAGAGACGGTGTCAAAAAAGAAACTAGTTAAATACAAAAAAAAAAAAGAAATCCCTGCCATAGCTTTAGTCTAATCACATATGAGTGATATGTTTATATTTGGAATACAGCAATTAAAATGTCTAAGTGGTACTCTTTGTGTTTTAGAGACCCTGTCAGCACTGGTTTTGTAATACATTGATAAAATCAAGGCTGGGGATAAACATTTCAGCAAAATGAATGCTATCTTCCATAGAAAATAAGCTCTAAGTTTGCAGAACATATCAGTGTCGTTATGAATTTGTCATGTGGTAGGGAATTTTTGAGAACTCCCCCAGTTTGGAAATCTATATTTAAGCAGCAGAAATGAAGCATTTGACTCCTACCGGTTCAGTTATTTTAATGCTATAGTTTTAGGATTATGATGGTTTACTGACTGTGAAATTAAGATTATTAACGAAAGTGTTAGATGTCAAAGTGAAGATAAGTTTATGTCTTTAGATTTTGAATTAGAAAAGAGATCTGCAGCATCTGATAACAGAATATGTTCTTGATTGCTGACAAAGCACCAGTGCGAAGAGAAGAAGACATAGCATCATATGTAGACATTGGATAATCAGGAGAGAACAAACAGATAAAAGTTAGAAAGAAGGTTGGGGGGGGGGGGGGGGGGTGATAGAGGGTGGGGTGATGGTGGTGGTGGTAGGGAGGGATTGGGGTGGGGGTAAACAAGCTCCATCCTGCAGAACGTTTAGACATTAGTATGGTATACATATTTGCAAAGAGATTTTTTTTTAACTTCCCAACAATTTTATGTAAATCAGGCACCTCATGGACATAATGCATGTCCTCAAGGACTGATTTGAAAGGGGAAGAAAGTTGCTCTCTGATTATGCGGCACTTCGACGCTGGTAATGGAATGAAAGCAAGGCGTGGACCCAGATCTAGATCTCTTGCTGTTCTCTTCCTTTCTGTATGGAAATTATGTGCATTTGAATGACTGTGAGCTGTGGGTATTATGGAGGGAAAAGGGACACCTGGATATCAGTGTGATCTCTGTGTCTCCTACCGTCTGCCTGTCTTTTTCTGTCTCAGTGTGTGTGCATGTGTGTGGGCACACTTTCCTCTCTTTCAGTGTGTGTGTCTGTGTGTGTGTGTCTGTGTGTGCACAAACACACTTGTACTTGCCTTCTTGCTTGTACAGCATGATTGTTTTCAAAATGCTAGGTAATAATCGACAGAAACACATTTAATTTCTGATCACTAGTTCATTGTATTTGTCAGGTAGTGTTTCTTGGATGTATGTGCTTGCATTTGCTCGTGTTCAGTGTGGCTTGGTTGAAACGAAAGATTTTTGTTTGTAACAGTTTTTGTGTGTGTGTGTGTGTGTGAGAGAGAGAGAGAGAGAAGAAAGAGTGAGTGAGTGAGTAAGTACATTCTTTGCCTATCCAACAACAAACAGGCTCAATCCCTGGGTGGGCATGTGTTTGTGCAGGTGCTTGCAAAAGTATGTGACATGACTGAGTGTGTGCGCTCTCAAATCATAAGCCACACTAGCCGTACTTCTTCACACAGCCAAAATCTTTCTGTCCAAAGTCACAGGGATGAGACACTGACCATGTAGTTGTCAACATAGCTCTCTACCAAAGAGGTTCCATTTTCTCCTGCGTGTGGGGGTTTGTTTGTCTGTCTGTCTGTCAGGAAGATTGTGCAAAACCTATGGAAGTGATTTCCAGCAAACTTGATGGAAAGCTGGGATATGGTCAGAAGATAAACCCATTATATTTTGGTGTGGGCCCAAATCAGTGGGTGGTTCTATGATTTAGTGGAAAAATCTTTTTTTTTTCATTCCACAAGTGAACAGCCAAGTGAGGTGATTACAAGCAGAAATTCAGACACATTTTAAAAGGTATTTGAAATATCTCCATCAGTTAACATGGACACATGAATTACAAGACAAAACCTGACACGTTTTGACCTCCTAGGTCTGCTTCAGCTGAGAAGATGGGTGACTGCTCGTTCTTCATTTTCCTTCTCCTGAATGTAGTTTATCTTCCCTGAAGGAGGCCTAAGGGGTTGAAACATGTCATGTTTTGCTCTGTTATTCATTTATGATGTTTAACTGGCAGAGTTATATTTCAAATGCCTTTTAAGATGTATTCCATATATGAGTTTAGCCCGTGCAGAAAATGTGCATACCACCTGTTGCGTGAATGTGGAGAACCAGTGTTCTGCCTGTTGCTTTTGACTTCTGTGATTCCTTCATCGATTCAGATTGACATTTGATGGTTGGTGATGATGAAGTGATGTGAATGGGGCGTGCAACAACTTTTGACATTGTTGATTTCATCGTGGTTCAGATCAACATTTTTTGGGTGGTGATGATGATGAAGTGGTGTGAAACGGAGGGTGTGTGTGCGACAGCTCAGGTCACAAGATCTTCGAGGCCAACCTGACGTCACAAATGCAACGAGAACTGCGACTGTCCCCCAACCATCTGGAGCCTATCTGCGGCATCAACGGCATCACCACCTACTTCTCCCCATGCCATGCCGGCTGCACTGTTGCCAGCGACCTCACCCAGCCGGGCGAGTCCAGATTATTGGTCAGTGCTCAGTCTCTTTACGGACTCTGTGTGTCTGTGTGGCGTATCTCTTTGTCTCCTGGCTTCCTGTCTTGTCTGTTTCTGTCTCGTCTGTGTCACTCATGCATGTTGTCTTGTCTTCTGTCTGTCTGTCTGTCTCTTTATGTAAGATAGGAGGACTGTGGAGATTTTAGTGTTGACATATGTTGACACTGACAGCAGGGAACTGTCACTCTCTTTAGTTTTTTTTTATGCCCATGACCTGTCTTTCACTGTCATTTAAATGTTTGGTTTACCGTCATGATCATTCAACCACTGTAGTTTGAATGCTTGGTGTACAGCCATGATCTGTCAGTCACTGTGGTGTTGATGCAGGGTTTACAGCCATGATCTGTGGGTTATTGTGGTGTTAATGCAGGGTTTACAGCCATGATCTGTCAGTCATTGTGTGTTAGTGTTGTTGGGTTTACAGCCATGATCTGTCAGTCACTGTGGTGTTGATGCAGGGTTTACAGCCATGATCTGTCAGTCACTGTGGTGTTAATGCAGGGTTTACAGCCATGATCTGTCAGTCACTGTGGTGTTAATGCAGGGTTTACAGCCATGATCTGTCAGTCACTGTGGTGTTAATGCAGGGTTTACAGCCATGATCTGTCCGTCACTGTGGTGTTAATGCAGGGTTTACAGCCATGATCTGTCAGTCACTGTGGTGTTAATGCAGGGTTTACAGCCATGATCTGTCAGTCATTGTGGTGTTAATGTTGGGGTTTACAGCCATGATCTGTCAGTCACTGTGGTGTTAGTGTTGGGTTTACAGCCATGATCTGTCAGTCACTGTGGTGTTAATGCAGGGTTTACAGCCATGATCTGTCAGTCACTGTGGTGTTAGTGTTGGGTTTACAGCCATGATCTGTCAGTCACTGTGGTGTTAGTGTGTTGGGTTTACAGCCATGATCTGTCAGTCACTGTGGTGTTAATGCAGGGTTTACAGCCATGATCTGTCAGTCACTGTGGTGTTAATGCAGGGTTTACAGCCATGATCTGTCAGTCACTGTGGTGTTAATGCAGGGTTTACAGCCATGATCTGTCAGTCACTGTGTTGTTGTGTTGGGTTTACAGCCTTTATCTCTCTGTTGGTGTAGTTTTAATGCCTGGTTTACCACCCTGTGTGTGGGAGGGGAGGGGGGACGGACGGAGAGGGGAGGGATGAAGTGGAATGCTAGGATTTGGGGTTGGGTGGGAGAGTGATCTGACAAGGGGGGAATAATGATTATCTTGATGTAACTTCAGATGCATGTTAGAATCGTTCTTTGATTGGGTGGATAATGATTATGTTGACATCACTTCAGCTGCATGTTAGAATCGTTCTTTGATTTTGTTGTATGAAAACAGACAGACTCTGAAAACAGCATATGAAAGCACTCCTGTCTTTCCTTTCAGTTTGAAGCGCTTCAAAACCCAGTGTTAAGTCCAGTTCAGACAATGATACTGAGGGGTACCTCACAGTGTGCTATGCAGGGCATAGTTCTTACCTGTGTGTGTGTGTGTGTGTGTGTGTGTGTGTGTGTGTGTGTGTGTGAGAGAGAGAGAGAGAGAGAACTACAGTGGCTCACAGTGTGGAAGGGGAGGCATACTCCTTTCCTCAGTGTGTGTGTGTGTGTGTGTCTCGGAACATCTGTGACTTACAGTGTAGAAATCAGGACAGAGTTCTTACCTCTGTGTGTGTGTGTCTGTGTCTCAGGACATAGTCCTTACCTCTCTGTGTGTGTGTCTGTTTCTCAGAAGGACATAGCCCTTACCTCTGTGTGTGTGTCTGGGTCTCAGAACTACAGCGGCTGTTCCTGCATCATGGACCAGATCAGCGTGGCGGGTCCCACGAAGTGATTATCTCCCCTCTGGCCACCAGCGGGCCCTGCAAGAGTCACTGCGAGCGGCTGCTGCCCTTTCTCATCCTCCTGGTGGTCATGACCTTCTGCGTGGCTGGCACCCAGATGCCTCTGCTGATGGTCACCCTCAGGTAGGGTTACCTCCCTTGGCAAGTTTGGGCGAGCCAAGAATGTTGTCGTGTCCTCTCATTTTACGAAGGGTGGTGCGTTTGCGTTCATGTTGGTAACAGAGACTACAGATATGTAGGCATGCATTAAAACTGCTCAAGATCCATACATAAAACATCACAAATGATTTTAGAATAAAAACAGTAATGTCCTTTTCTTTACAAGCACAGAAATCCAAAATCTGACATGAATTTTTTTAATAAATGTGGAATTAAGATATAAAAACATTTTTTTTTTTTTTTCTTTTCAAACATAAAAATGCATAAACAGACTTGAAATTTGAATAAATGTGGAATTGAAATGAAGTAAAGGCAAGGAAAACTCTCCCCTTTACTGTTGCAAGCAGACACTTATACAGAGCGTTCACATCCCCCACCGTCACCACCACTGCTCACACTTCCACTCCATAGTGTAAGACGTGCAGTATGTATACTTAAACTCACACATGCACATATGTGCGTGTGAACACACACACACACACACACACACACACACACACACACACACACACACTTACATACACACACACACATTAAAACACACACACGCACACTCGGACAAGGGACTCTGTTGGCTTAGACATGAATTTCTTTCTATGTTGTAGAACATGTCACATTTGAGCTAGGTGATTTTGAATTAAAGGTTAAAGATAGGAGAAAACATTGCATAATGATCCAGTGGCACATGCCTTTGTTATACTTACTTCTTCGTCAGTGTTTTCTTCATGCCAGCTTTACCTGTTGATGGGTTGAGTCTCTGTGTGTGTGTGTGTGTGTGTGTGTGCAGGTCTGTAGGAAAGGAGGAGAAGGCCTTTGCTCTGGGCCTGCAGTATGTGGTCATGCGCCTGTTTGGTGAGTACCCTGTCTGAGCATGAGCTGGCCGCTAGAAGTGGGCACAGAGCCTGTAGTGTGAAGGGTGGATGAGAATGCCTTCCATCTGCTGTCATTCAAGCTTTTCGGCATAATGCACACAGTGTGGGTTTGGTGAGTACCCTGTCTGAGCATGAGCTGGCCGCTAGAAGTGGACACAGAGCCTGTAGTGTGAAGGGTGGATGAGAATGCCTTCCATCTGCTGTCATTCAAGCTTTTCGGCATAATGCACACAGTGTGGGTTTGGTTGCTGTGAATCATCTTTCGAATTCTGGCTTTTTGGTGTGGTGCGCTCATGTGAGTAGAAGGACCTCAAGAGTGTGGGTAGCGGCTTGACGAACTGAAACAGCATGGAGCAGGGGCTGAAGACGCATGTCCTCAAGACACAGGTCCTCAAGACACACAGTCCTCAAGACGCATGTCCTCAAGACACATGTCCTCAAGATGTGTCCTCAAGATGCATGTCCTCAAGACAGGTCCTCAAGACACAGGTCCTCAAGATGCATGTCCTCAAGATGCATGTCCTCAAGACACAGGTCCTCAAGATGTATGTCCTCAAGACACAGGTCCTCAAGACACAGGTCCTCAAGATGCATGTCCTCAAGACACAGGTCCTCAAGACACAGGTCCTCAAGACACAGGTCCTCAAGACGGATGTCCTCAAGACACAGGTCCTCAAGATGCATGTCCTCAAGACACAGGTCCTCAAGATGCATGTCCTCAAGATGCATGTCCTCAAGACACAGGTCCTCAAGATGCATGTCCTCAAGACACAGGTCCTGAAGATGCATGTCCTCAAGACAGAGGTCCTCAAGATGCATGTCCTCAAGACACAGGTCCTCAAGATGCATGTCCTCAAGATGCAGGTCCTCAAGATGCAGGTCCTCAAGACGCAGGTCCTCAAGACGCAGGTCCTCAAGACACAGGTCCTCAAGACACAGGTCCTCAAGACACAGGTCCTCAAGATGCATGTCCTCAAGATGCATGTCCTCAAGATGCATGTCCTCAAGACACAGGTCCTCAAGACGCATGTCCTCAAGACACAGGTCCTCAAGATGCATGTCCTCAAGATGCATGTCTCAAGATGCATGTCCTCAAGACACAGGTCCTCAAGACGCATGTCCTCAAGACGCATGTCCTCAAGACACAGGTCCTCAAGACGCATGTCCTCAAGACGCATGTCCTCAAGACGCATGTCCTCAAGATGCATGTCCTCAAGACACAGGTCCTCAAGACACAGGTCCTCAAGACACAGGTCCTCAAGACACAGGCCCTCAAGACTCATGCCCTCAAGACGCATGCCCTCAAGACGCATGCCCTCAACACATGCTCTCAAGACACATGCCCTCAAGACACAGGTCCTCAAGACACAGGTCCTCAAGACACATGTCCTCAAGCCGTCTGCTGTAGTGACGGCAGAGGCATACCCCGATGCTCATACACATTTAGTCGTATTTTGTTTTCTGAGTTTTGCAAAACACACTGGGTACATTGTCAACAGAAAATAATGGTGAATGAAAATAATGTGAAGTTATCATTTAATGAAAATGAATTAAGTATTCATCGACCATTGAAAAGCTTGTTTCTCTTTTTTTTGTTGTTTGACAATGAATATATTGGTTTTATGGAATGTTTCTCTCTTCTTTCAGCTGTGTATTAATCGTCTGTCAGTGGATCTTGCTGGCTTTTACTTTGTCTTATGATCTTTGATTTTTAATGATGGATCTGATGAAGTTTGTCTACTGCTCATCAATCATCATTGAACTAATGGACTCTTTGTCTCCTGTTCTGCTCGCCGTTCATGAGCTGCTGGCCTGTTGTCCTGATTTCCCCCTGGTCCATGTCTGTGTCAGTGTGTGTATCCCATGTCATGCTGCACATTGTGATGCACTGTTATTTCATTCTTACTGATGGTGTGATATGCTGTGTATGTCTAGAAAGGAGATGTCGGTTAAAATGCTGAACTATGCCCAGAATGTGAAATTTTAGTTGTTTCTGAAGCAGCTGATTAAGATTTGCTAAGTTCGGTGCATTTGAAGTATTCCATCGGCAGATTTATTCTCTTTCTTTGTCTGTCTCAGTCTCTGTCTGTGTGTGTTTTTCTGTGTCTCTCTGTCTGTGTGTCTGTCTCTCTCTGTCTTTTTCTTTTGTCTGTTCATGCATGTTCATTCTTTCATATTTCATGTTTTTACACTTGCTTCTGTTTGTACGTTTTGTATTTGAAGCATCCTTTCAGGTCGTTGACATGTAATGTAATCATTTGGAGTCCAACAGCAAAACAAAAAAAAATGATGGGAACATGGAGACAACTGTGGATGAGGTCTCTCTGCTTCCTGTTGCAGCGTATGTCCCAGCCCCTATCTACTTTGGAAATGTCATCGACTCGGCGTGCTTGTTATGGAGTCGACGTTGTGAGAGCCACGGGTCTTGTATGGTGTACGACATTGTACAGTTCCGCTATCGTTATATAGGTAAGAAAAAAAACACTCCTGTCTTCTCTTTGTGTTCCACTCATGTCCCTGGTTGTGCTCAGTTCTCAGATTGTTTCCAATAATGGGTGCAGCTCTTCTCCTGCAGACTTGCTGTTAAAACTTCCCCAGGGACTCTGTTCTGGGCCCCATTTTCTCTTCCTCCTTAGTGCTCTGCATGGAACAGGCATCCTTCCTCTTTCTGCTCTATGCAACAAACGTCCATTCACTTTCCGCTGTATGTAACAAACATCCTTCCTCTGTCCGCTCTATGGAACAAACGTCCTTTCTCTCTGTTCTATGGAACAAACGTCCTTTCTCTCCCTGCTGTATGGAACCAACGTCCTTCCTCTCTCCGCTCTATGGAACAGACGTCCTTTCTCTCCTTGCTCTATGGAACAGACATCCTTTTCTCTCCGCTCTATGGAACAAACGTCTTTTCTCTCTCCGCTCTATGGAACAAACGTCCTTTCTCTCTCTCTGCTCTATGGAACAAATGTCTTTTCTCTCTCCACTCTATGGAACAAACGTCTTTTCTCTCTCCGCTCTATGGAACAGACATCCTTTCTCTCTCCGCTGTATGGAACAGACGTCCTTTCTCTCTCCATTCTATGGAACAAACGTCCTTTTCTCTCCTGCTGTATGGAACCAACGTCCTTCCTCTCTCCGCTCTATGGAACAGACGTCCTTTCTCTCCTTGCTCTATGGAACAGACATCCTTTTTCTCTCCGCTCTATGGAACAAACGTCTTTTTCTCTCTCCGCTCTATGGAACAAACGTCCTTTCTCTGTCTGCTCTATGGAACAAATGTCTTTCTCTCTCCACTCACTCTATGGAACAAACGTCTTTTTCTCTCTCCGCTCTATGGAACAGACATCCTTTCTCTCTCCGCTGTATGGAACAGACGTCCTTTCTCTTCTCTCTCCATTCTATGGAACAAACGTCCTTTCTCTCTCTGCTCTATGGAGCAGACATCTTTTTTCTCTCCACTCTTCCACTTCTGTCTCTTCCTTCAAATTGTTTTGTCTCTAAAGACTATGCTTTTCACCGACTCACAGCCGTATTCCTGATTGCTGTATGATTATGTGCTCTGTGTGTGTGTGTGTGTGTGTGTGTGTGTGTGTGGGCATGTGTGTATGTGGGGCATGTGTGTAAGTGGGCATGTGTGTTTTTGTGTCTGTGCAAATGTGAAGAACTTTATAAATGCTTAGTTCTGTTTATAGATTAAGAGCCAAAAATAATAATTTGGATGATGATGATGATGAAAACAAGTTTTTGATTGCATGCATGTTTGGGAAGTTTTTGATAAAAGTGGAGACTTTACAATGTTGTTAGCTTCAGTGCCCTCAGGTCTGAAAACAGCCGTAAGAAACCTGTGCACTGTGTGTGTTGGAGGCTCCAGGCATTGTCAGTCTATAAGAAAAACCAGTGTACTGTGTATGTTGGAGGCTCCAGGCATTGTCATAAGAAACCAGTGTACTGTGTGTGTTGGAGGCTCCAGGCATTGTCAGCCTATAAGAAACCAGTGTACTGTGTATCTTGGAGGCTCCAGGCATTGTCAGTCTATAAGAAACCAGTGTACTGTGTATCTTGGAGGCTCCAGGCATTGTCAGTCTATAAGAAACCAGTGTACTTTGTATCTTGGAGGCTCCAGGCATTGTCATAAGAAACCAGTGTACTGTGTGTGTTGGAGGCTCCAGGCATTGTCATAAGAAACCAGTGTACTGTGTGTGTTGGAGGCTCCAGGCATTGCTCTCAGAAACCAGTGTAATGTGTATGTTGGAGGCTCCAGGACATTGCTCTCAGAAACCAGTGTACTGTGTATCTTGGAGGCTCCAGGCATTGTCATAAGAAACCAGTGTACTGTGTATGTTGGAGGCTCCAGGCATTGTCTCAGAAACCAGTGTACTGTGTATGTTGGAGGCTCCAGGCATTGCTCTCAGAAACCAGTGTACTGTGAATGTTGGAGGCTCCAGGCATTGTCATAAGAAACCAGTGTACTGTGTATGTTGGAGGCTCCAGGCATTGTCATAAGAAACCCGGTGTACTGTGTATGTTGGAGGCTCCAGGCATTGTCAGTGTTGGCAGGCGCCATCACAGAGGGTCATTAGCAAAGCGCGAGTCACCCACTGACCTCTTTTGTTTCCTCATCCAGCTTAGTGGCTTTACAACCACGAAGCTTGGGTTTTCCGCTGTGATGACTGGACCTGGTCAACATCAGCATGGCGTCAGGACCCTGATTGGGCAGGGGTGGGTGCCAGAGGTGGTATTGGAGTCAGTGTTCAATCCCCCACTGTGTTCCTGCAGGCTCCCTGATTCCTGCCATCAGTTGATGCGACTTTGCTGTGAGATTGTGGGACAGCAGTTCTGGTATAAAGCAGAAAGATGGCATTGTCATAGGAAACCATTCGATTGAAACGATTGAAGGTTCAGAACTGTAAAAGAACCAGTGGGTTGTGCAACTGCAGAGGGTTTTAGAGTCAACTGCAGAGGGGTTTTAGAGTCAACTGCAAGGGGTTTTAGAGTCAGCTGCAGAGGGTTTTAGAGTCAGCCATTGAATGGAAGATGATTGAGGACGGTGCGATGCAGGACCACAAAAAGTGACTGGCAAACCAGAACAAAAGCCTGACAGCTCATCTTGCAGATTGTCTTGCTTCAGCAGGACAGGCATTGAGGTACATAGGTGTTGGGGCGTGTTACATCATTGTGAAAGTACATTCAACTATGGTAACACATTCAAAGTGTGTGTTGTGTGGTGTTGTCACAGGTGTTGGGGCATGTTACATCATTGTGAAAATACATTCAACTATGGTAACACATTCAAAGTGTGTATTGTGTAGTGATGTCACAGGTGTTGGAGCACATACACATCATTGTGAAAACACATTCAATTATTGTAACACATTCAAAGTGTGTGTTGTGTGATGATGTCACAGGTTTTTTTGGCACGGTACATCATTGTGAAAGCACATGTCACTGTGGTAACACATTCAAAGTGTGTGCTGTGTGATGTCACAGGTGTTGGGGCATGTTACATCATTGTGAAAACACATGTCACTGTGGTAACACATTCAAAGTGTGTGATGTCACTTTTTTTGGGCACGTTACATCATTGTGAAAACACATGTCACTGTGGTTGACACATTCAAAGTGTGTGATGTCACAGGTTTTTGGGCACGTTACATCATTGTGAAAACACATGTCACTGTGGTAAAACATTCAAAGTGTGTGATGTCACAGGTTTTTGGGCACGTTACATCATTGTGAAAACACATGTCACTGTGGTAACACTTTCAAAGTGTGTGAGGTGTCACAGGTTTTGGGGCACGTTACATCATTGTGAAAACACATGTCACTGTGGTAACACTTTGAAAAGTGTGTGATGTCACACGTTTTGGGGCACGTTACATCATTGTGAAAACACATGTCACTGTGGTAACACTTTCAAAGTGTGTGTGATGTCACAGGGTTTTTGGGCACGTTACATCATTGTGAAAACACATGTCACTGTGGTAACACATTCAAAGTGTGTGTGTGATCATGTCAGGTTTTTGGACACGTTACATCATTGTGAAAACACATGTCACTGTGGTAACACTTTCAAAGTGTGTGCTGTGTGGTGATGTCACAGGCGTTGGGGCAGGGATGAAGCTGATCAGTCTCTCTTCTTCTTCTTCTGGGTCTGGGCCATTGTGCGCAGCAAGACAATGGCCGAAGAAGCAGAACCCACCATGCCAGACCTGGGGGCCGTAAGTTTTTTTTTTTTTTTTTTTTTTTATATTTTTTTTAAGAGTTTTGTGTGTCAGTCACGGGGTATAGTATAGTGTTTGACAAAGTGTTAGATATCTATGTCCAAAGTTCAGTGTCTCTGTCATGGGAGTACAGGCGTAGTGTTAGACATCTGTGTCCAAGTTCAGTGTCTCTGTCTGGGGGTATAGGCGTAGTGTTAGGTGTCTGTGTCCACTGATGAAGACCTCTGCCTTAGGAGTGTCGGCATAGAGTCAGATATCTGTGTTCACTGTTCACCATTGCTCTCTCCTGCCCCTTAATTATCATGCACCGTCGCCTCCTTGCCCCCAGATATTTCATCATGGCTCCCACAGCCCACACATTTACTGTTGTTGTTGATGTTGTTATAGTGTCACACACACTGCATTTGCAAACACTCAATCCAAACACAGCATGTTTACTCCATGTGCGCGCACTGCATCTCCATTCATCCAAAGGTGAGACTGGGAGGCTGGCAGTTATCGTCAGTGATTGGATGCTGAGGTTTTCTGGAAAGAACCCAAAGTCCTAACGTTAGCTTTTGGAACATGTTAATTTGAATTAATAATTTTTTTTTAAGACATTACTCAAGACATGATACATATATTCACAAATTCGTAGCACTCAGCCTTCAGCATATTCCTTCCTATGGTTGGGAATACAAAGTGAAATCTTCACAAAAATATAATATCAAAAAACGATTTGTATCATTTCTTTTGAAACCAGTTACACGTGTTCACAAAATGTTTCTCATTATACAATGTTGTTTTTTTTCTTTTTTTTTTTTTTCTTTCACATCACATATTTTTTTTTTTCCTTTCTCTGTATGCATATATTACAACTGGCAGTTTACCCAAAGGGAATCAGAATCTGAACAAACAGAATCCCAAGCAGACTTCTGTCTGCACTGCATCAAATCGACCACTCCCTTGCCGCACAGGAAACGCAAGTTTTCCTTTTGCAACCCCAAGGTGAAAATCAACTACCAGCTTGACCCAAGCCCTATCCTCCTGTCGGGCAACTTCTGCAGATGGGGAACACACCTGTCCTACAAAACAGTGAGCTTCTGTCACTGATCATGTGCCTCGGTGTCCAATCAACGACAGGAAAAGGTTAGGGATTCAAACACTGTTGACATGATGGTGTTGTCTTCGCATCATGAAAAGTCCAGAACATCAGCCGTGCTTATGCAACACCATCACAACACAGCTGCAGTCTTATCCTCTGCCGTCACAAACAGCTGCAGTCTCCTATCCACTGCCATCAGAAACAGCTGCGGTCTGATCCACTGCCATCACAAACAGCTGCAGTCTGATCCACTGCCGTCACAAACAGCTGCAATCTCCTATCCACTGTCATCATAAACAGCTGCGGTCTGATCCACTGCCATCAGAAACAGCTGCAGTCTGATCCACTGTCATCATAAACAGCTGCGGTCTGATCCACTGCCATCAGAAACAGCTGCAGTCTGAACCACTGCCATCAGAAACAGCTGCAGTCTGATCCACTGCCATCAGAAACAGCTGCAGTCTGATCCACTGCCATCAGAAACAGCTGCAGTCTGATCCACTGCCATCAGAAACAGCTGCAGTCTGATCCACTGCCATCATAAACAGCTGCAGTCTGATCCACTGCCATCATAAACACTTGCAATGTGTTATTTTTCATGAGAAGTTTTCAGTATCTCATGTGTGCGGTGTACATATGTGTGTGTGTGTGTGTGTGTGTGTGTGTGTGTGTGTGTGTGTGTGTGTGTGTGTGTGCGTGCGTGCGTGCGCACTGTCCTGCCTGATGACGGGGCGTTGTCTGTGACAGACGGGGGAGGTGCACAGCTCGCTGGTGTCGCTGGACCGCGTGGGCTACAGCCCCAGCATCCACCGCGCCGCCCCTCCACCCTGCGCCTCCACCACCCTCCCCCACCCTCACCAACGGCACGGCAGAGGACGGTGGTGGTAGGGGTGGGGGCGACGGGGGGCAGAGCGTGACCCTGCAGCCGGCCACCGCCTCGGCTGCCTTTGACGCCGCCCAGCATTCCATCTTGTGATGGTCCAAATATCTCACACACCCCTGGGAGTCAGTGGGGGGGGGGGGGGGAGGGCGAGGGGGTGGGGGGGGAGGGGGAGGTACGCCGCCCGCCCCCCCCCGCCTGTCCATAGATATAACAGCTGTGATGGTAGTAGCGTTATTCCTGTGTCAGTGTTCGTGGCTTGACAGTCTTTTTTTTCCCCTCTGTTATCTGTTGCCAAAGTGTGGCTTCACATGACTCTTCGGTGATGGTGGTGTCTGTGTGGTTTTTTTTTGTCATTTGTGTGTTTGTTTGTATTTTGGTGAGTGAGGGGAGATGGGGGGGTTGCTGTTGTATGATGTATGTTTGGCATTTTTTTTTTTTTTTTCTTTTCAAAGGAATTGAAGGATGAGAAAGATTTGGTGAGTGAAGACTGGGTGCACAGGAGGATGAAGGCCAGGGTAGCCTGTGGAATTTCATGTGCACTTTGTGTGTGTGTGTGTGTGTGTGTTTGCTGTGTGTGTGTGTGTGTGTGTTGTGTGTGTGTGTGTGTGTGTGTGTGTGTGTGTGTGGGTGTGTGTGTGTGTGTGTGTGTGTGTGTGTGTGTGTGTGTGTGTGTGTGTGTGTGTGTGTGTTTGCTGGTGATGACACTCGTGTGTCAATCAGTGTGTGTCGTCTGAGATTGTAGAGTGGTATGTGTGTTGTGTGTGTGTGTGTGTCTGTCTGTGTGACAGATCGCAGTGTGTATGTGTGTGTGTTACAGATCAGGGTATATGTTTGTCAGCTTCTGAGTGTTACAGATCAGAGCTAGTGTGTCATCCTCATAGTGTTGCTGATAGCAGAATGTGCATGTCGTGATCTGAGAGGTACACACACGTCTGTGTCTGTGTGTGTGTGTGTGTGTGTCTGTGTGTGTGTGTCTGTTCCTCTGTCTATGTGAATAAGTGTGTGTGTGTGTGTGTGTGTGTGTGTGTGTGTGTTCCTCTGAATATAGTGAATAAGAGCATGTGTTTTTTGTCATCCTATGGGTGTTAAGATTAATGTATGAATGCAGATTGTGAGTGTGTGTGTGTGTTATCCTTTCATTGTTACAGATTAGAATGTGCGTTATCCTCTGAGGAGATAAGCATGTGTGTGGGTGTGTGTATTACAGTATTAAAATGAGTGAATGTCTGTGTTCTGTTAGTCTTTGAGTGTAACAGATTCAAGTGGGTGGGTGTCACCCTTTTGAGTGTTACAGATGACACGAGGGTGCCTGTGTGCCATTGCCTGAGAGAGTGTGTGCGTGTATGTATGTGTGTGTGTGTGTGTGTGTGTGCGTGTATGTATGTATGTGTGTGTCAGTTCATGAGTGTGTCGCCCAGATTGGACTGTGTGTATCATCCTGTGGGGGTTACAGTTCAGACTGTATGTGGTGTCGTCCTCTGAGATTGCTGTTGCATGCTCTGTGTTGCCGCTCCTTGTTTCTCCTTTCTGTCTGTCTGCCTGTCTCTGTCACGCCCTCGCTGTCTGTGTCTTTGTCTGTCTATCTCTGTCACGCCCTCGCTGCCCTGTGTCTTTGCTGCTCTGTTTTCTCTCTCTCTCTTGCTTGCTCTCTCTGTCAGTCTGTCTCTCTTCCTGTCTTTGTCTCTCTCTCTCTCTCTCTCTCTGTCTCTGAGCTCTCTCTCTCTCTCTGTCTCTGTATCTGTCTGTGCATCTCTCTTCTCTCTCTCTCTCTCTCTGTCTCTCTCTCTATCAATCCTTCAGTCCAAATGAAGGATGTATAGACTAGAGAAGTGAGGCCTCGCTCACAAACACCATGATGATTCCTGGCGAGGGCAGTGTCACTGATGTGTACAGTGGCGGAAGATGACCGGGGGGGGGGGGGGGGCACCTCCTACTCGCTCTGTCGACTTTTTTTTTTTTCCCTTTCCTACACGGATTGGATTAGCAGGGACCACACAGACACACACAGAGGGGCTGTGAGCAACAGGATGCGGTGCTGCCTTGTATGGGCAAGCAGACTTCAGAGACAGTGACCACCACAGCAACTGCTGGCTGGTACAGTCAACGTGAAGCAAGACTGAATGTTTTGTTTCTGAAGATGTGGGGGAATATGTGTTCATGAGCACTGCTGGGGGCGGGATGGGGGGAGCGTGCACAGTGGATGGGACAAAAGCATCCGTGGGGGACAAGACTTCATACATTCGTATTGTATATCTCTGTTAGAAATTTTGAAGAAAAGAAATGTTTAGCTTTATATCAAAAGAAATAGCTCACACCATTACGGGACCAGGGACCTCCTTGTTGCTGGCAACAAGCTATCGGAAGGGAAAAGAGAATCAAAACAAAAACAGATTTATAATGTGCGGTGTGTGACTGGGTGAAGGGAGAGAATCAGACAAAAGAGATTTATAATGTGTGGTGGGTGAAGGGAGAGAATTGGAAGCGACCGCTGGCGGAGCCAATTTCGTGCCTGGCTTAAGTGTGGAGGGAGCTGTGCGTTAGCGAGTGGTTGGGCGTTGCCTGGGAAAGCGGCCGTTTTGCCCTCGCCAAGCAGAGTGGATTGTGAGGTCTTGTTTGTCTTGTAGCCGACTGCATAAGATTCGGGGTGGAAGAGGAATGCTGGGAATGGGGGGGTGGGGGTGGGGTTGAAAATGAGTGAAGTGTCGAGACCCTGTGCCTCTTTGTGGAAGGGGACATGAGGACTGATGTTTATCCTGAGGGGCTTTCAAGGAGGATGTCGTGTGGGGAGTGGTCACTGTGTACAATGACTTGAGCAGTGGGCTGCCTCTTCCGCTGCTGTGTGAACTGTGTGTCGTGGTGCCAGAGAATCGAATCTGCAGACATCGGTAATCTCTTCGCCGGCTTGACCAGCACAAAGTAACTCCACCCTATGTATGTGAGAAACGGTGTGAAGAAGGAGGGGAGGAAAATGTGTGAAGAGAGAAATATCTGTCTGTCTGAGGTTGGATTTTGTGTGTGGGTTTGTGGTATTTGTTGTTGTTGAGTGTGATTTTTATGTCTGTGGTACATTTGCTTTGAATGCCTCAGTGTCTGCATTGTGTACAATTCTCATCTTTTTTTTTTTTAAAATGGTCTACTTCTTGCCGCCCCCCCCTCCCTCTCTCCCATGTCCACCTGCCATTTTTTTATCTTTTGATTCAGTCTTTTTAACTGTACCATGTGAAAGTAGCGGTGTCAGCTATGATCTGCGTGTTTGCACTGTTTGGGTCAGAACGGGATCCCATAGCACCATCTTCATCATCCTCATCCGTCTTGATCATTATCAACTTCTGTTTTTTAATCAACCTTTTAGATTTGCTGTTAATGCTGTTCAGAGACTCTTCCCTGTAACAAGTCGCCACTCTCCTTGAACGTCCAGTCCTATCCACATCCTCAACCCCTATCTAGTGGTCTGCAATTCAGATGTGGACCGTGGTTACCTCTCTCTGTTGTCCCCAGTCCTTGCTGACTGATCAGCTAGGGAGACGTCCAAGGACCAGGATGTAGCTGTCTCCGACCTGGCCTGGCTGGAGCAGGGTCTCCTGGAGTGGGTGGTCCTCCCTGTGGCAGCCCGTGGTGCAGGCTGGTTCCATGGATTATCTTCCTTAGTAAGATGTTAGCCACGTCCTTCAGAGGGAGAGCTCACTCAAGCTGGCTCCGCGACTAAGCGGTAATTGTCTTCAGTAGGGGGCTTAGTGAGTGGTGTCCTGCACATGTTGGATCAGAACAGGCACCACTAAACACCACCGAAGTGACTTGGCAGTGGTGCAGTGTCTCCTCCGATGGGTTGCCCCTTGACGACTTGACGTTGACTGCTCCCTGTGGGGCTGCGGGGCTGTGGCTGTGGACAGGGGCTGGGAATGAGCGGCGTGGGTGTAATGCCGCTGAGGTGGCACGGAAGATGGGACAGCAAAAAAAAAAAAGAAAGATGTTAGCCACGAGACGGAAGCTGAAAGCTTGTGGATCAAACAGGCTGAGTGGATGATGGGTACCACCATTCAGCCCCAGAGCCTCCTGCCTCTGATTGGTCCCTTCATCGGTGAGTGCCGTCCAGCAGAAGTGAGAAAATGTAGTGAGGGTCATAGTGGCAGGCCTTGCCCAAAACAGGGAGTGAGATGCCCTGATTCCTCTGAGAGAGACTGGAGCAGCATCAGAGGCAGGTGTTGGTCAGTGGGCGAGGCAGGTTCAGGTAGGAGTCATTCTGTTTCAGGTCATTCAGGTTTTGTAAGTGGAGGTAAAATCCCCACTGCTCATGACAATCAGTTACGTTGTTTTTTTAAGCGAAGGTAGCGGCCGTCAGCATTGCTTGTTGTCCACCTATCAGGTAGATATCATGTCATTAGTTGTCAAGGTTGAATTTGAAAATGGTGGTGTTGATGAACAGTCAGTGATGTGGTGTCTGTAGTTAAGGCAGCCAATGGGTAATTGACATTGTTTTTTTTCGCCCTGTGGGCCACCAGGGCATACAAGACTGAGTTGGGGGGGGGGGGGGGGGGGGGGGGGGGAGCACAGGCTGATTCAAGCAGACCTTCCACTTGGAGGCCTTGAGAACTAACAGTACAGCTGCTGCATCTTCCTGGTATCCAGCAGTAGGAAGCACCAGACAAGACTGGAAAAAGACAGTGATTGTCTGCTGTCAGAAAGGGCTTTCTTCTCATGTGTTAAGCACATTGGAAAAGACACATTGATGAAAAGCTTTCCTGTTGTCAGTGTTTGACGAATCAGAAAATTGCTTTCCTGTACTTTTCTGTTGTCAGTGTTGACGAATCAGAAAAGATGCATTGATAATTCAGTACTTTTCTGTTGTCAGTGTTTGATGAATCAGAAAAGATGCATTGATAATTCAGTACTTTCTGTTGTAAGTGTTTTCGAATCAGAAAAGAGGCATTTGTCAGTACTTTTTCTGTGTTGATGAATCAGAAAAGATGCATTGATAATTCAGTACTTTTCTGTTGTCAGTGTTTGACGAATCAGAAAAGACGCATTGATAGTTCAGTACTTTTTCCTGTTGTCAGTGTTTGACACGAATCAGAAAAGACGCATTGATAGTTCAGTACTTTTTTTCTGTTGTCAGTGTGTGATGAATCAGGACAGATGCAGTGGATGGTTGATAACTTTCTTCATGTCAGTGTGAAAGGGAACTCACTGATAACCCCCACGTACCAAAGGGAAACAACTGACAAAAAAAAAAGGAAAGGATTCTTCCAACAAAATGAATCCATGAATGAGGATGAGCACCAGTGAAAAGGGTGTGTCCATGACAGAAAGCCACAGAGAGAAGGACCCCACTGACCCCACTGACCCAGAAATGTACTGGCACTCAGGACAAGCAGTAGTCTGCTTCAGTCGGTCATCATTCATGTAAATGCTATGTAGTTGTATGTGTGTGTGTATGTGTGCTAGTATGTGTGTGTGTGTGTGTGTGTGCATTCGTTTCAGAATGACAGGCAGATTTTTGTCTCGACTGTAGGGCCAGAGTTTAGAAAATAACAAGCACAGTATATACAAGCAGGGCTGTTTTTTTTTGTTTGTTTTTTCTTTTTCTTTTAATCTTTTGATTGATAATTTATTTGGCAATTTGCTCACAGGACCTGCAGCGGTCAAGTTCTTTAATCTTCTTACACTTGTCTGGTTTATGTTGTTTTCATGTATTCTTTTACTTGGAGAGTTAACCAAAGTTTGTTTTGATATTGATAGAGGTGCAGGTGTGAGTATGTGTGCAATCAGGGATGCTCATGTGTGTGTGTATGTGCGTGTGCGCATGCGTGCATGTGTGTGTGTGCATGTGTGTGTTTATGTCTGTATGTGCGTGCATGCAGTTTTGTGTCTGTGTGAGTGTGTGTGAATATGTGTGTGATTTTGAGTATTTGGTTTTGACAGAAGAAAGTCTTTGCTAAGCGAATACATGCACATTCTTTTTATTGCTGGTCAGTATCTTGTGAATGCTATTGTATTTGGCTGGAAGATTTTCAGTTTGTGTTGATCACAAAAAGATTGATAAAAAGATTATCTGGAATATGTGTGGGAAGATCTGACGGGTCGTGTGAGTTATCAGACTGGGTGTAGTGACTGTCGGTGTTGCAGTTTGCTGGCACGTGTAGTTGCTTATGAATACTTCTCCTAACTTTTAAGACATCTTTTGGGGGGGGGGGGGGGGGGGGGGACAACAGACTGCGAATGTGTCTTCCAGGCCTCGGTACGTCTTTCAGACTTTTAATTGCGTGTGTCTTCAGAGTTTGTCAGTATGTGTCCTGGGAGGTCTCCTTTTGTACTGGCATGTGTACAGATTCTGTGACTCTTTTTTTCTGTTGGTGGGGATGATTCTTCCTTCATTTGATTCAGTTGATATGTTCACTATGGTGATGTGTCTTGTAGCAGCAAATGTGAACATTTTTTGTCTCTCTCCATTTTGGGCTTGTCACCTGTGCAGAATAAGATCTTGGGCATTGTTATGACGTTATTTGTTTCCTTGTTGCAGAGTGCATTGTGCCAGCTGTCATTGTCTTCAAGTTGTGACAGAGCGCCAGCATGTCACTTGCTCCTGTGGATTGAAGCTCAGGGTGCTCTCTGATTGAAATGGACAAGAAGACAGCAGAGATTTCCCCCCATGGGTGGAAAGGGTCAGTGTTGAAGTGGACTTTCATCGCCCCACTCCCTGCCCTCTTTCTGTCGTCGTTTGCGTAGCTCTCATGAGTTTCTCCTCTCCAGTGTACAGGCCCTCATTTCAATATTCTGAAGTCATCGTTCACTGTTGCCAGAGAAACCATGATTGTCCATGGATGGGGGGTGACCAACATCACCTGCTGGTGAGGAACAGACCCCCCTTCCCCGGCTTCTTTTTGTGTCACAGCATTCAGATCCAATCTTGCCTGTCTTCAGGCTGTAGGTCTGGGCTGAAGGTAACAGAAATCCCTTGGGACTATCATCATGACTTCCATTGTCAGAAAGAGCTGTCTAATAGAGCTCAGTAGAAAGGCATCTGGGAGTGGTGACCTGGATGTGGGCCCGACCCCCTTAGAGTGTAAGGAGTTCAGGATCAAAACACTTCTCTGTGGGGTGGGGTTATTCTCAGAAAGACCTTCTGCGGGTCAAAGTCTCCCGAGAGTTTCTGCCAACTGTAGTAACATCAGTGATAATTCTGCAGTCAAGAAGCTGCCTGGCCCACACTACAGGTGTAACCAGGGTTCGTACTTGACTGTAACTGGGGTAACCCCACGTTGCGTTCTCCGCCTTTCCTTTCCTTTATAATTCAACATGTGTGTTACCATTGTCTGTGACTTGGTGTAGAGCCAGTGTTGCCGAGCATGGTGTGAACGGGCGAGAGCAGTCAGCCAGCTGTCCACAGTGACGATGTCAGGTGACGCTGGACAAGCAGTTGTGTACTTCACAGACTGTGGGATTGCATCCAGTGTCTGGGTACAGATCTTGTCGTCTCATGCCCACGCGGATGGAAGGATTGAGCATTGGTGTTGGTGGACGTCAAGTGTGGATCCCAGTTGTCCTCCTGTCACACATTCCCATGCTCTCCTACCTGCAGACTGGTTCAGCTGATGTTGGTTTCACCCAGATTCTCATGTTGTTCTCTTTCACTTCACCCTGGTTCAGCTGAGCTGATGATTCAGCTGATCTTTCTTTCACTTCACCCTGATTCAGTGATGCAGTTCTCTTTCACTTTCACCCTCATTCCCTGATGTCGTTCTCTTTCACCCTGATCAGCGTGTCATTCTCGTTCTGCCTGTCCCCTATCTTCAGTACCCAGTTAATCAGCAGCACTTTTCCTTTGTTTGCACTGGAGTTGTGTTGGTGTCTATACCACTATGTGTGTGGCTGGATCCAGACACAATGGGACCTTCCTTCTTGGTTTTAAAGGGATGATTCCATGGAAGTCGCAGCTCCACCTCCCAGCTACCATGTACATCTCCTGGCTGGTTTTCAGGCAGGATGGCATTGATCCGGGAAAGAAACAGGATGCTTTTGTTCCTTCCCTAACTGCACACACAGTCAAGCAAGGTGAAGCGATGTGTTTTTTTTTTTTTCTCCTGTGTTCAGGCTTGCGCTGTAAGCTCCACTTAGCTGTTCATTCATTGGAGAACAGGGACATGTTAGCACCGCCGTGGACTTGGATTGAGAGATGTTGGATAGGTTCTCTGTGTGGACATGGGTTGAGAGATGTTGGATAGGTTCTCTGTGTGGACATGGATTGAGAGATGTTGGATAGGTTCTCTGGACATGGATTGAGAGATGTTGGATAGGTTCTCTGTGACATGGATTCAGGATTGGACATGATTGAGAGTTTCTCTGGATAGGTTCTCTGTGACATGGATTGAGAGATGTTGATAGTTCTCTGTGTGGACATGGATTGAGAGATGTTGGATAGGTTCTCTGTGTGGACATGGATTGAGAGATGTTGATAAGGTTCTCTGTATGAACATGGATTGAGAGATGTTGATAGGTTCTCTGTGTGAACATGGATTGAGAGATGTTGGATAGGTTCTCTGTGTGAACATGGATTGAGAGATGTTGGATAGGTTCTCTGTGTGAACATGGATTGAGAGATGTTGGATAGGTTCTCTGTGTGAACATGGATTGAGAGATGTTGGATAGGTTCTCTGTGTGAACATGGATTGAGATGTTGGATGATCTCTGTGTCTACATGGATTGAGATGGATAGTGTGGACATGGATTGAGAGATATTGATAGGTTCTCTACATGACTTGATTGGAAGTGGGAGATGAGGGCCTTCATCTTCAGTCAGAACGCTCGTGCTGGTAGAATGTGTGTGCACGCTCGTGTATGTGTGTGTGTGTGTGTGTGTGTTGTAGCTGCCACCAAACTGTTTCAGACTGTAATGAAATGTCTGTTGTGCTTTGGTTTCTTTGATTTGAACATTAGCAGCATGCTTTACCTCTTTTTTTTTGTGTGTGTGTGTCTATTATATTGGTTTGTGTGGGTGCTGATTTTATGGTAATATATGTGTGAGTGTATGTGTGTGAATGTATATGTGTATGTGGAACGAGCAATGACTGGGAAAAAGACCAGGACAGGCATGCAGTCCCCCTCTCTGACATCATGAAACCTTGAGGTGTACACGCCTTTGCAGTCTTCACACCAAACGCTGCCTCAGTGTGAAATCTCTGCATGATACTTCGCAACCAGAAAGAATGAAAACTGCATTGGAGTATGAAGAATGTTATCTCTGAGAGATGAGGACATGTCATATGCTGGACAAACTTTATTTTTCTTTGGATCTTACGTCTAGAGTATGCTCCCGAGAGGGGGGGGGGGGGGGGGGGGGGGGGGGATATATTTGTGCAAAAGTGGTGAGGACTTTGGACAGAGTGTGTGACGTGATGCAGAACGACAGGCAAAGAGATAGTTAACAGCCCCTCGGTGAAGACGACCACCAATGAACGTTGCTTGCGCGTCGTCGTCCTCAACCACTGTGATGTAATACAGAGTAATGTCGGTCAAGTGGAACTGCTCCTGCAGAAATGCACCCCTTGTTGTAGTGTAAGAGGTGACATGGTGAGGGTAACTGTAAATACGGGTCATGTGAACCAGGGGTTAATGAACTTTGACATGAAAGTGACCAAGGAGATTATCAAGTGAATGCTGGACTGACTGAATCATGTATAATTATCAGCTTTGGACACCATGAAGGCGAACTGTGGAAACAGGGCCGTTGAACTGTGTAGTGGTGATTTGACTCAAATTGGACATTGAGGTTCACTGTGAACAAACGATGTATCAGCTTGGGTTTGTGGTGGCCATTGAAGTGGGTATGTGGTGGCCATTGAAGTGGGTATGTGGTGGCCATTGAAGTGGGTGATGGCCATTGAAGTGGGTATGTGGTGGCCATTGAAGTGGGTATCTGGTGGCCATTGAAGTGGGTATGTGGTGTTTATTGACATGAGTGATGGCCATTGATGTGGGTGATGGCCATTGAAGTGGGTATGTGGTGGCCATTGAAGTGGGTATGTGGTGTTTATTGACGTGAGTGATGGCCATTGTGAGTGATGGCCATTGAGTGTGTGTGGTGGCCATTGAAGTAACTGCAGATGTCAAAGATCTTAATGCTGAAGCGTCCACTTGCGGTACATGGACTGTCAAGTGCATAGTCTAAGCATTTCATGTGCCAGTTCAGTGCGGACAGTTAACTTGGAGACAAAAACTGGTGGGGGTGGAAGGGGTGGGGGATTGTCGTCCCTCACCTGACCCCCATCCCTACTCCCCCCACCCCTTCCCGCTGTTCTACCCTTCCAGGTGAAAGCATTCTTTAACATGCTTGTTCAGTGTCTGTTAACAGACTTGGAAGATGTGTGTGAATAGCCTTGGAAGATGTGTGCAACTGCAGGCCTTGGTACATAGTTTACATATGATGTGAATGGAAGATGTTCTGTTTTTTTTTTTTTGTTTGTTTGGTTTGTTTTTTTGTTATTTTGTGTGTGTGTGTGTGTGTGTGTGTGTGTGAGATCAATCATGTCATACTTTGCAAGTCTAGATTGCCATGGAACTTTAATTTCAAGAATGAATATCCACATATGGTGTAGCGATTGCTGCTATGTACTTTTGTTTCCTGCGTTTTCTTTCTTCTTTTTTTTTTTTTAAATCGGGGTTAGGGCTGGACATTTTTGCTAAGGATGATGGGAAAAGGTCAGGTAGGTATATAACGTGTGGTTTTAGGCGAGAAGAGCGGACATAACGGTGACAGCAGTCCAGCCACTGCCGACATTTCATGTTTAAAAATAGACCGAGACCAAGGGGAGCTGAAATCGCAGCCTTCTGAATCAGTCTAGGAATTGAGCTTGGGGGGGGGGGGGGGGGGGGGGGGAGGGGAGAAGAATTTGAAAGGATGGAGGAGGGGGATCCAGGGAAGTTTTGAACCCGCCTTTTTTTTTTTTTTTTTTTTAAATAAATAAACATTTTCACCTTTGCATACATGAAGAAAAAGATTTTGTTTCTCTGTGACTGAGAGGGAGGAGGAGTGGGGAAGGGAGACTAGGGGAGTCGGGTTGGATTGTTGGAGCGAAGAATATGATGCCAAACAAATTTTCCAGTTGATTCTCAAAAGTTTTGTGGAAAGAAAAAAAAGAAAACAAAAGTTCAGGAGGGAAGTCTGTCAAATTCTAAACTAACAAAGGTTGAAATGGATTATGACCAATCATGTGCAAGTTTACAGCTTTGCCATGGATCCTAAAGCCTGATGCTTACATTGAGACACACACACACACACACACACACACACACACACACAAGCGAAAAGACAAAGTGCTGATGTTAAGTCATGTCGCTGATTCAGTTTCTCTCAGTTACAGTTTTATGGCAACAGTTTTCTATGGCAACAGGTTTCTATGGCAACAGAAGGTTTCTGTGTGTGTGTGCTAGAAGTCAGACAGGAAGTCTTTCCTGACTGGCGTTTTTTTTTTTTTCTTTCTTTTTTTTGTTTCTCTGCAGGCACTATTAATAGCGCAGTTCCCCTGGTTGGTCATCGTTCTGTAGACATTCATACCCTCATCCAACTGCCCAATACCGTTCCTGGACACCTTGCTTAGAATCAGTTGAAAATAGTTTTTTTTTTTTTCAAAACATTAGCAAGACGATCAGGTTTTCAGTATGTTGGGTAACAAGATTGTGAACAGTGGTGTGTGCATGTATCGGTCACAAGTGGTGGAGAGGGGGGTAGGGGTTGAGGTATTCATTGTTTGTTGTGTGGTTTTCATCACGACTAATGCAGTGGGCTGGTTGCCATGTCCAGTTTTTGTTGCCTGCATGAAAGACTAAAAGCTAAGTTCAAAGTTCAGATGTCAGTTTTTTTTTTCTTTTCTTTTTCCAGCAAATGTAGTGTCTGTGTGCGCCGTGTTCTTATGTTATGTACAGAGCTGTCCCCACAGTACATGCTGTACAGCTAAGTATTGCACTAGGGGGTGGATGTGTGTGCCTAGTGAGTGTGTGTGTGTGTGTATGTGTGTGTATCAAGTCTTACTGTAAGTTCATTCATACAAAAACTGATATATTTCCTCGAGAAAGATCACCGACATATTATTCTTTTTTCCTTAGATGTATGACATATCACAGATTTTTTTTTCTGTTTTTTTTTTTTTAAGTAAATGATCAAAGCTATGTTTCAAAAAAAACATTTTCCAGTTTAATGATCAAACCTACATTTCCCAAAATGCTTTTGAGTTTTATCAAACTTTTTCTGGTATTACGGACACCCCTAAGAAATGTACAGTGAGATATATTTTCTTTGAAAACTTTAATTTCCTCAGTGATGTCGTCAGGTCAAGGGTTGGAAAATGCAATATCCAAATAAAGTTTGGCTGCTTATGAGATTTGATCAAAGTTTCATGTGTACGATTAACCTGTTTACCAGCGAGATTTAGATTTGCAATGACCGTTTTTGATGTTCATGGATCGTTTATCTGTTTTCTAGAGAGGTTCGGATTTAATTTGTTGTTTGAACAGATAGCCTTAAATTTGATGTCCATGGAATTCACTATCAGGCTTCATCGACTCATGGCCCAGATTGTAAATATGCGGTTTATTCAGTTTGCCATAGAACATATCAAGACGATGTTGTTGACCCTACATATCTTCCATTTTGCATGATGTAGATTGATGTGCTTGTAGTAGTCTGGCCGAGGTGGTGTCTGTGTCGCTGTTGCTGCCTTAGAGGTTGTAGCCGTTCAGCGTTGGGGTGTATCTTGTCAAGGTTAGTGTGAGGGACCTGAGGGGGTGTGAGGGGTTCTTTGTTTCTTCTGCTTCTCCGATGCAACGTAGTTGACATGCCATTCATTACCTGTCACCATCATACGAGTCATGTCTTTCATGCACATGTGCGTACGTAACAAAACGGTGGATGCGAGACGACGATGTTTTGTTTTTTTTTTTTTTTTTTTTTTTTTTTCAAAATGTGTTGTAGCATGGTCATGTGCAGATGATGACATCATGTTCCTTGTCACCCGAGGGAAAGATGGGACAAAAGGGAGATGACCCATACACTGCTGGACAGTAGTCCCCACCTCTCTCTCACCTCTGTCCCTCCAGTCCACCAACAGTTGAAAAAATTTTAGGAATCGGATCTGTGCCAAAGTGTTGGGTCGGAACTCAGAATGATAAAACTGTAATTCAAATTGTGGGAGCATGTAGAGGTCCTGTCGAGATCATTGCTGAAGTCTTTGGGGACTAAGCTCAGAATGGAGTGCATGTTGATGTGTGTATGTGTGCTTATGGCCCCAACACTCGCTATGAGAGCGCGTCCGCAAGAGGAGGATAAGGGAAAAGAGCGTTTGTGATGTTCCATTCCACAAGGGTTGTTTTAGTGTGGGAATAGGTTGGGAAGTGTTGAGTGGTGGTGTGACGTTCAGTTGCTGAGGGTGGGAAGGACAACAGAGTCACCAAGTAGGAGTACACAGAGGGTCAGCAAGAGTAGCCGTGCCTGTGCACAGACAGGAGAATGTGCTTGTTGGCCATTGGAGGAGAGCTGTGTTGACGTCATTTTGAAGGGGAGGGAATGATGAAGGTTGGCATTGCTGTGATGACGAAGGACTGACTGACGTAGACAGGGAGTGGTGATGTCAGGTCGGGGATCAGTGTCGCCGGGACAGGTCAGGGAAGATCAGTGTCGCCGTTGTCTTTATGCCGTGGGAGGGAGGGAGGGAGGGACAGATTGGAGAAGATCAGTGTCGCCGTTGTCTTCGTTGTCTTTATGCCGTGGAGGGAGGGACAGATCGGGAAGATCAGATCGGGAGGGAGGGATCAGTGGTGTTCGTGTCGCCGTTGTCTTTATGCCGTGGAGGGAGGGACAGGTCGGGAAGAGATCAGTGTCGCCGTTGTCTTTATGCCGTGGAGGGAGGGACAGATTGAGAAGATCAGTGTCGCCGTTGTCTTTATTATGGGAGGGACAGATTGAGAAGATCAGTGTCGCCGTTGTCTTTATGCCGTGGAGGGAGACAGGTTGTCTTTATGCCGTGGAGGGAGGGATTGAGAAGATCAGTGTCGCCGTTGTCTTTATGCCGTGGAGGGAGGGATCACGCCGTTGTCTTTATGCCGTGGGAAGATCAGTGTCGCCGTTGTCTTTATGCCGTGGAGGGATGCCAGATTGGGAAGATCAGTGTCGAGTTGAGGGACAGATTGGGAAGATCAGTGTCGCCGTTGTCTTTATGCCGTGGAGGGAGGGACAGATTGGGAAGATCAGTGTCGCCGTTGTCTTTATGCCGTGGAGGGAGGGACAGATTGGGAAGATCAGTGTCGCCGTTGTCTTTATGCCGTGGAGGGAGGGACAGATGGGAAGACCAGTGTCGCCGTTGTCTTTATGCCGTGAGAGGAGGGACAGATGGGGAAGACCAGTGTCGCCGTTGTCTTTATGCCGTGGAGGGAGGGACAGATTGGGAAGATCAGTGTCGCCGTTGTCTTTATGCCGTGGAGGGAGGGACAGATTGGGAAGACCAGTGTCGCCGTTGTCTTTATGCCGTGGAGGGAGGGACAGGTCGGGAAGATCAGTGTCGCCGTTGTCTTTATGCCGTGGAGAGAGGGACAGAGCAAGGAAGGTTGGTGGTGGTGTGGATGTCATGTTGAAGGGTGGACAGGTCTAACGTTGGAGGAAAGTTCATTTTGCCATTGTTGTCAGGCCAAGGAGGAAGAGAGAGAATGAGGTGAGAGCAGTGTGTTGTCATGGTTATGCCAAGGGGAGACAAACAGTGAGTGGAAGGAAGATTAGCATTGCCATGCTCGACATGCCAGATGGACAGACGAGGAGAAGAAAGAAAATGATAATGAGTTGCCATTGTCATTCAAAGGAGGGGGGGGGGGGGGGGGGGGAGGGGGGGGCAGGTAAAGTAAAGGAGGGAGGAGATTTAAGGTCAGCGGTGTTGTCATACAAAGGAGGGACAGATAGTGGAAAGGGAGACTAGCGTTGCTGCTGTTGCCATACTCAGATACAGAAGGATGGTGTGAAAGTACAGGGAAAATGATCGGTGATGCAGTTTTTGTCGTGTCAAGGCGGGAGAGAGATGACAAAAAGAAGGGATGAAGATGAACTTTACCCTTGAAGGAGAAAAAGCAAGGCGAGTTTTGCCCTTGTCATAATGTATATGAGGGACAGACAGAGAGGGAGGAAGGAAGGGAGATAAAGTTGCCATCGTCTTCCTCACTCTGCGCAATGCAGACAGGGTTCCCATTGCTTCCGTTGCCTGAGCAAGAGAAAATACTCGGTAGCTGACTGCTTGGTCGTTTCTCTTGGGTCTCAACAGCCAGTAATGTTGCGAGACTAATGGGCAGAGATTGGGTTTACTTGGTTTTGTGTGGAGCCATTGAATGTGTTTGAAATAGAAGGTACTGAATGGGTGCATGTTTGGATGTGGCACATATAGAATTTGTGATGCCTGTTTGAATATATTGTGTCGTCTCTCCATCATTTGGATACTGATAATAGTCAGCTGACACTTGTGTAATGATGATACTCGGTAAAAAAAATATGAAAAAAAAAATATGAAAAAAAAAAAAAAAGAAAAATGAAATAGTATTATGAATATAATCATACGTCCTGATTAAAATAGTGTGTGTTGAGAAAAAATGTTCTTACTGTAAACTTATCATCGAATGACAGTGTGATAATGATGAATATATTTTCATGGTCACAAATTTAGTACGGTAGCCCTACCTGTTCCATTACATATCTTCATGATGTACGATGCTTATGTCTTTCTTGCCCATGTTGGCACTGTGTCAGTGCAAGTATTTGTCTTTTGTTGTGCTTTGAAAATGTTTTTTTTTTTTTTTTTTTAATGTTCATTCACAGTAAATGCTGTGCAAGGATGACAAGTGAAAAATGGTGCATGTCGCAGAGATGAGCGGCAAAACAGAGTGTACACGGTGTACGTCGATCAAAATGACAAAGTAAAACCTTTGTGTTTTTAATGATGAATGAAATATGAAGTGAAACTGAAAGGGTATTGGGGGGGGAAAGAAAACCAAACTCCCACAGGCAAAACTAAGCTGCTGTGTTTGGTCCGACAGGGACTAGTTTGGAAGAAAAAGGAAGCGTGCAACAGTTTTGGGTTGGAACGGAAGGTCAGTTAGTGCTGCCGCTGGACTGAGAACTAGAACGTACTCATAATCATGATCTGAGGGAATGATGGTGTTATCAGTTCCAGTGTGGTTCCAGACAACAAACATCCCAGGGCCGTATTCCACACATCCTTTTGCAATCCACCCTAGTGTCAACCAGGCCTGAGAGACACAGGCACCTGCAGTGTTGGTCAGGGAAATTGAGCAATGCTGTCAGAGCTCATATCTGTTATTGAGTGGATGAAAAGCCACTCTGGTTTCAGACGTCCTGTGTGTGAGCCCAGAGCACACCCAACACTGGATAGGAACTGGTTAGAGCAAACAATTACCGATGGGATATGAACACACAACCTCCCAGTCTGTTACCAGTGCTGTAGTAGATGTGCCGTTGTGTCAATGACCAGGGAGGAGTTCGATCATAGTTCAGTGGTCGGCGATAGGTGGGATGTCCCCCAAGCCAGTTCCAGATTGTTTTTTTGTCAAAGATAGATTAGAATGCAGCAGTGTTGATCTGTGTGTGTATGTGTGTGTGTAGAATGCAGCAATGTTGATCTGTGTGCATATGTGTGTAGAATGCAGCAATGTTGATCTGTGTGTGTAGAATGCAGCAATGTTGATCTGTGTGTCTATGTGTGTAGAATGCAGCAATGTTGATCTGTGTATGTGTGTAGAATGCAGCAGTGTTGATCTGTGTGTGTGTATGTGTGTAGAATGCAGGAGTGTTGATCTGTGTGTGTACGTGTGTAGAATGCAACAATGTTGATCTGTGTGTCTATGTGTGTAGAATGCAGCAGTGTTGATCTCTGTGTGTGTGTGTGTGTGTGTGTGTGTAGAATGCAGCAGTGTTGATCTGTGTATGTGTGTGGTTCAAAACGTTCTTGAAAATGGAGTGAAAATAGGAGTCTCTTTTTTTTTTTCTTTTTGATTTTTGTCCTTAAAACTCCGGTATATGTATTGCTTGATCCTATGTTTTGCAGTTTGTCTAGTTGCTGTGATAACCAGATGAGCATGCAATGATGTCTAACATTATTTTTATTCATTCACTTTTCTTTCACCCCATTCTGTTAATTCACATTTTGTTTTTTAACATTTCAAATGCTTCTGGCCACTTGTTTTGTGTGTGGGAGGAAGGTTACCCAGAGGAAAGGAGATAATGGGAGAAGGGCCATCGATCATGGTGGCATCTTTTGATGGGGAACACCCGTGTTGTGTGACTGAGCAAGGCCTAGGTTGGCCCCAAACAACATCAAAACAGCACAGCAACACAGAGTGACCAAACACAGCGTGAGAGACCCCAGTGCAGCGGCAACACTTATGCAAAAGGCACATGAAAACTCCCGCTCCGAGATCAGCAAAAAAAAAAAAAAAAAAAAAAAAAAGCCTGGAAAGGCAGCTGAACAGAGCTGCAGAGAGCAAACATCTCATAGATTGGACCTGGAATAGCCCAGCGCCCGGTTAAGATCTTGCAGTTGCTAAAGAAGCTGACAGAAAATCAGAAAGCTCTTTAGTAGGCTGTGAAGACTCCAAGGACAACATGGAGATGATGTCTTGCTGGATGAAACGAGTGCCTTTGGAGCTTCCGTGTGTCTCGGGAAATTATGATTTTTTTTTTTTTTTTTTCACTTTTTTTTTTGTTTTTGTTTTTTAGAAGGCGATGGAAAAACAAAAAGACCCTTGAGTTGAAGACTGTTGACTTTGGCTGGCAACTGTGCTGGATGTACATCGCTGCTTACCTACTGCTGTTGTCTACTGCTCCCCTCAGCTGCTGCTGCTCTTCTGTGACGGAAACCACAACAGTCCGAAACTCCATCCTGCCATCGCACAAAACCAGCCCCCTGTGTCCCCCCCCACACTCCTTGCTTACTCCCACGATGTGAAAGGAAGTGAAATGGGGGGAGTGAGGATGGGGGTGATGGTGGTCACGAGTCAAATGTGATGTGAAGTTTTCAGTTTGAATGGTCTGAAATGAAGAGGGAGGGTACTAACGTCCAGCTGCAAAGCCAGGCGACCGCAGGCGGAGATCTGAACAGATCTTAAAATGTCGCTAAGTAAAACATCTGCCAAACGTGAACAAACTAATCACAAAACAGGTTGTGCGTTTTGGTCTTTTAGGTCTTCTTCAGGCAAGCTGAAGAATGGCTCAGGACAAGGACAATGAAGAATGAGGAATCACTTATCTGGTCGGATTTAGTGCAGGATGGGTGCTGAATGAAATGAGGCCACAGCGGATTTTACTTCAGACTTCTTAAGATTTAAAAAATATCCGTTGGTATTTCCTTTCAGAAGTTTGAATGCTAGAAGCAAATAATCATTAGCGTCTGCAACTTGCAATCTCTTATGGACATCACAAGCAAATAAAGGCTAAAGGGCAGAGGAAACATTTCTTGAGGAAAGTGAAATGAAAGTCAAACTTCCACCAGGTCTTTCAGAGCTGACAGTGTTCTCCAGGGACTGTAAAATATCGGTGAACATGTCACAAGCCATCCATTGATCTGTAATGTGACCTACGGGGTCAAAATGCGTCATGTTTTGTGTTGTGATTTGTTTGTTGACGTTTGGCAGATGTCTTACTTGGACTTTTTGTGATTCTAACGTTCAGGTTGTGAGGAAAAGTGCCCCACATCACTCAGTGAAGGTCAGAGGAAAACTACAGAGGGGGCTGACAGTCCGAGTGATCAGTGTAGGATTGATGTGATGCTCACTGCATGGACTGCTGGTATGAAGGGACACCCCATAAACAACCTCGTGCAGAAAATCACAGTGATAGGGTTACTTGATGAATGTTCCCTACAAAACGCAAGTTCCTCGTGCTTAGTCATCTGTCATGACTAAGAATTGGTATGTATTCACTGTCCCTCACCAGACTGAGAGAAGCGTGGCGTAGCATGGCTCAGGTCAAACACAGTAACTGCAGAGGCGGAGAGCAGCCACAGTCAATGTGCCAATATCCTGCTTGAATTGCAGGTTCGTTGTTTTCTGTTATGAGCCGTACTTAAAAAGAGAGCAAGTCTGCCTTTCCTAGTACTTAAAAACCTGGACTACTTGGAGAAATCAACATGTTATTTGCTCATGTACCTGGGAATCATCTGTGTACATATGATAATGAATGTAGATGTGCGATTCATTTACGTAACTGACCAAATATCGTGGACAGACAGGACCCTTATGGTACGTTGTATGTCATAGCCAGTACTGTGTAGGGAGAGGTTCTGCGTAGATGTGAAAGTTATTATGTGCATTGTTTGTGGGTTGGTTTTTTTTGGTTTTTTTTTACGTTTTGTCTGTCCGAGATTTGCTGTTCGAAGCGCACACTTCTTTGCAATTTTTTGTGTCTTTGTCAGCTTTTTTGTCAGAGATAGACGACCAACTCCAGATTACTTCATGAACTGAAGAGGCATTAGTGACGTAGACTGATGCAGATATTGTGTGTGATGCATGTGTTCTTTGAACTGTTGGTATAGTATTCCAAGTTGATGTTTCTTCCCTCTCGCCTGCACTGCAGTGTGTCACCCTTTGGTGGACACAGGGGTCATGAAGACGGTTTGAGGGTCAAGACGTTGGGGTGGGGTGGGGTGGGGGTGGGGGTGGGGGGGTAAGGTAAAGGGGGAACATGTGAGCAGGCTGGGGTTTTGGGGGTTTTTTTTTCAAGTGCAGTGTGAGACCGTTTTGTTTTCAGTTCTGTTACACTCACGTTAGATCTGTGTATGATGTGTCTGCAACATGTCCAATAAAAAGTCCAAGTATTTTCTGCTTGTCAGGTCTGATGGTCTGCCGATGAATGACGAAAGCGTTGATGGACAAGTAAATGTGGTAGGACGGGTAAGGGGGCCAAGTGGTGCCTGGAAAGAGGGTCAGGGTTCGGATCTTTCAGTGGTGTTTGGAGATGAGGAACATAGTTCGGAACTAGCAGTGGTGCTGAGACAGTCAGGCAGTTGAACATAAAAACAAGCATAAAAATGCTGTAGTAAAATCAAAAGCACACATCCGTCAATATTTTTACAAACCTTTAATAAAAATGACAAAACACCCACACGGCTTGACGTATTTCCAGAGCAAGTCATTACAAAAGGAAAAAAAAAAAGTTTTTAAAAAAAAAGCGCAAGTAAACAAGTAACTGAATATGCAGAAACACATTCTGCGAAATGATTTCCAACATAAATTATCACTCTGGTAAAAAGACTCAGGATGCATTAAAACTTGAGCTGGAGAAAGAAACCAGCTGACGGCAATGAAGATGACCTGTTGAACCTCCGTCTCTCTCTCTCAAAACCTACATAAGGGACACGACCTCATCCTTACTTCATGAAGGAACACGACCTCTGACAGGCAATGTTCATATAGCAAGCAACGCCCAGCCACAAAACCCAAACTTCACTGCCAGCCACTGATGCAGGCAATACATTCTAATGCCTGGGCTGGACCAAATCAAAAACAAACAAAAAGCAAATAAAAAAAAAAAACACATCAAAAGCTATGAGATCGTCTTATTAAGTTACACACAACACTAATCCGTGGCAACTGTTGGTCTAGCATTTGCCGTTTCTAAGATGTATTTTTGTTAGTAATTGTCTGCGAGTGTGTATGCGTGCATGCACCTGTGCTGTCAGGCCGACAGGTTGATGTAGCTGACCATGTACACACATTTCTCCCTGTCAGCTCTCTTGCCTGCAGGAGGACACGTGTCCATTTCTGGGAGCCTGCATGTAGAAATGTATACATTCACTCAAATTCTTGTGTAAATCTTTTTTTTTTTTTTTTTCCCCACATGAAACCTCTACCTCTCCAGTTTCATTTTCATTACTAATGATGATCATTTAAAAGTTTAGTGATAGGCTTTCTAAAAACAGTGGAAAGCAGTTCACAATTCAAACAAACTGTTGCTGCGCCAGGTTTTTCTTTTCTTTACTGCCCACTTGACCAGCCCATTATCTGAATCACTCAAGCTCTTATAAATCTGTTTTGTTTCTCTGTTATCAAGACTTTCCCAACACACTGAGACTGTTGATATGTCAGCTGGTTTTGATTAATGCCTATGCTTGGAGAAAGGATGGGGGGTGGGGGGGGATGGGGGGGGGGGGGGGGGGGGGGGGGGTTGTGATATGCTGCAATGTCCCTGAAGCATGGCTATGTCAGGACAACTCAAGAACCTGGGAGAGCCCCACAGCAAACCCTGCGTGTTGCTCTCAACAAAACGGCACAACCCCGCAAATGATGCACTATGTACACAGTGAGATAGAGCTACCAGCACTACCAGACTGTACTCACAACTAGTCGTCTGTTTAAACAAAACGGCCACAAAACCCATTTGAGAAAACCTTTTAAAGATTAAACAGAAACATATAAATTAAAAAGTGTGAGATTAAGAAAAAAAAATGATAATTTAAAAAAAAAAATGAAGGGGAGATAAAAAAAAAAAAAAAAAATCATAGATAACAACAAACAAAGCAACATTTGCTCCAGTTCAAAAAATGAATGTTGCTTACAGCACCAATTCACTAAGCACAGACAGACTGCACAAGGAAATGTTTCTGTCATTGTTCCCTTTTCTGTTCTACGTGCCTTGTGTAAGCACTTCCATCCATTCCTACACATCAGCAAGCGGGGACAACCTATCCCCTGCACTGCTGTCCTGCCCGTCACCAAATCTCACGGCAAAATGGACAGATCCCAAGCACAGAAATCAACAACTAAAAACTTTTCCTATTGCAAAGATCTTACATGGGGGGGGGGGGGGGGGGGGGGGGGGGGGGGGGGGGGGGGGGGGGGGGGGGGGGGGGGCAGCTAGGCTATCACAGACCACAGACATTGGACAATCAATGTACTGCCATGCAGTGTCAACACCATGGGGAACAGCCACATCCACTGTTCTGTCTTATGCCAGAGCTGGAGAACAAGTTCAGTACATGCTATAAAGCCCATCTATAGGTATGGGGCACATCTACTACTCCCCTCCCACCCCCCACCAACTTTCCACTCCAAGACAAAAATCTCCATGACCCCCAACTTTCCCTCTCCTCTCCAAGACAAACATCTCCATGACCACCCCCCCCCCCCCCCCCAACTTCCCTCTCCTCTCCAAACAAACATCTCCATGACCTATTTTGCATACTTTTCATTTGACCAGCAGATCTTTTTTTTTTTTTTTTTTTGGGGGGGGGGGGGGGGGGAGGGGGTAGTAAGCCTTCACTAAAAAATTTTAAATGAAATACAAGAAGGGGGAAAAAAAATCAAAACATAACGCACTGAAGCAACGCAAGCCAAACAATATGTATGTCAGCAGGAAGCGGGGGTTAGGATGTGCAGGAAAGAGGTAGAGTATCAAATCCTGTTCAGACAGTGCTCTAACACTGCATGCTGAGGTAACTGCACAGATCTACCGCTTCCCTTCCTGTGCTGAATGAGTACACATTACATGGATTTCTACTGTGGCATCACAAGTGCAAATACACCCCTGTCAACACAGAACTGATGAGTAGCCTAACTAGCTGAAATGCACCCCTCAACACGGGTTGAAATCATAGTATTGCAAATGAAAATATGTGACTCGACACGAATCAATATTGTAGCTTTTCCAGTGGTGTACATCCTTCCACACAAATTGTTATAGTGGTGCTACCTGCAGATATGAATCCCTCAACACCGATCGAAACTGCCATTACCAACGGAAAGACATCCCTAAATGCAGATTCTCACTACAGCATTACTACTCCATCCCTAAACCAAGACTGTAACAGTGGAGAAACATCAGTCAACACAGATTGTTATTACAGCATTAGCATCTGTCAAACTGTTGCTGCTGTAACTGCAGTATTACCCACCAGTCCAAATCTATCCCTGCAGTCAATGCAGATTGTAACTGTGGTGCCAACCATGAAAGTGCATCCTTAACGCTGACTTGCTGCAGCATTACCGAGAGGAAACGCACCTCGCTAATCAATGCACACTGGCATTGTAGTGGTACCAGGTGAAATGTATCCCTCAACACTGTCAGTGTACTATTACCTGTGGAAACTGGCATTACAAGCGGAAATAATCTCCCTCATCTATACAGACAGTACCTGTGGAATTACCAGTGTAGACACATCCGTCTATACCAATTGCAATTGTTGCATTATATCCCTAAGTACAGATGTAATGCATTATATCCCTAAGTACAGATGTAACGCATTATATCCCTAAGTACAGATGTAACGCATTATATCCCTAAGTACAGATGTAACTGTAGCATTGCAGTGGAAATACATCTCTGTAGACAGATCATAACCGTAACATTACCAGTGGAATTCAACATTCCTAAATACAGATTGTCGTATTTTCCATGGAAACACATCTCCCCTGAGACATCATATACTACCATTAACAATGGAAGTAAACATCCCTAAATCAAAATGCAATTGTAGCATTTACAGTGGAAATACATCTCTCTACATGTTTACGACTACAGCATTACTGACGGAAATCAACCTACCAAAATAAAGATGTAATTGTAGCATTTGCAGTGAAAATACATTTCTCTGGAAAGATCGCAACTGTAGCCTACCGATAGAAATAAACATTCCTAAATAAAGATGTAATTAAAGCATTTACAGTGGAATACATTTTTCTAGACAGATTGTAACGGTAGCATTACCAGTGGAAATAAAACCCTCTATACAGGCGGTAGATGTGGCAGTACCATTGGCAATGTGTCCACCAATACAGGTTATAACAAGGGAATGCCCCCTCAGTATAGACTAGTTTGTACACAGACTGTGACTGTTTAGCAACCTGAAAAAAATCATCCCTAGACCTGTGGGTAACAAAACACACATGCACACACACACACACACACACACACACACACACACGTACGTACACACACACACACACACACAACTAAAATGTGTCCTTTCATAGCATGTACATATGTAACAGAAGAGCAGAAAAAGTTCTGTACGTTGTTTCCCTCCTCCCCTCCCCCTAAACACAAACACTTTCAAGCTTATGACAGGTCATCTATTAATACACACATGCAGCCAAGCAAGCATACATAATGAACACAAAAAAAACATCCAATGAAACTCTAAGTGCCCTCCATCCCAATGTCGCTATGGAATGCCAGAACAAGCAGTAAATTTCACTGAATGCTGAAAGTGGTTTAGTCAATAGTTATATACTTTCCCAATCCAGATCAACATCAAAATTAGTATTCCGACATAAACAGGCTGCATAGAGTTTCATAGGGGGGGGGGGGGGGGGGGGGGGAAGAAAGGTCAACTGGTATCCCACATGAGCAAATGTGTGCAATGAACCAACGCCCCAAATCACGTGAACCAATCCCTCGTGAGCACCAATCAGAAAGCACAGCCCAGCTCGGCGCCCATGAGCTGTAAAGAATCCAGCCCAGCCAAATGATCAGAATGCGTGAAACAGACGTGCATGCACTAAGGCCGTTACCACAACAGTCGAGTCGGAGTTTCATGTCTGTGAGGCCAGCTGTCAGCAGGATGTAGAAGTGAGAGATGCTGTTTCTGGTCAATTATCTACGACAGAACAGAGCTTGACCTGTTAGCTCATGCTACTCAAGTCAACCATTGCAAAGAGATGAGATGAAGGGGGGGAGGTGGGGGGGGGGGGGGGGGGAGGGGGGAGACACCATCTTTCAAATGCCACATATTGTGTTGACAGAACAGTATCAGAAAATTGGCCAGTTCACAAACGAGGAGTTACAGAAAAAAAAAAAACACACGAAAAAAAATGGAAGTGAATCTTTTGATACTTGCATATTTTGTTTTTCTTCAGCAAAACGGTGCATGTATTTCACGTTCAGGATGCTGCCCTTAAAGGAAAGTAACTGTCATCCCACACAACGTCCCCAGAGTTCTCCTACCTTTGCTAAAGAGATGTCACATGAGAATGCAGACAGAATGAGCCTATACGAAACTGTGTAGGAAGCGCGAGTCATTCACCAGGTAGACTACATAGGACAGATGAAGGAAGTGTGTCTATCAGTATCACCTGGTAGCCTATACAAGACGGATGTGGGAAGTGTGTCTATCAGTATCACCTGGTAGCCTATACAAGACGGATGTGGGAAGTGTGTCTATCAGTATCACCTGGTAGCCTACACAAGACAGATGTGGGAAGTGTGTCAATCAGTATCACCTGGTAGCCTACACAAGACAGATGAAGAAAGTGTGTCTATCAGTATCACCTGGTAGTCTACACAGGACAGATGAGGGAAGTGTGTCTTATCAGTATCACCTGGTAGTCTATACAGGACAGATGAAGAAAGTGTGTCTATCAGTATCACCTGGTAGTCTACACAGGACAGATGAAGGAAGTGTGTCTGTCAGTATCACCTGGTAGACTACACAAGACAGATGAAGGAAGTGTGTCTATCAGTATCACCTGGTAGCCTATACAAGACAGATGAGAAGGAAGTGTGTCTATCAGTATCACCTGGTAGTCTACACAGGACAGATGTGGAAGTGTGTCTATCAGTATCACCAGGTAGTCTACACAGGACAGATGTGGGAAGTGTGTCTATCAATATCACCTGGTAGTCTACACAGGACAGATGAAGGAAGTGTGTCTATCAGTATCACCTGGTAGACTATACAAGACAGATGAAGGAAGTGTGTCTATCAGTATCACCTTGTAGACTACACAGGACAGATGTGGGAAGTGGGTCTATCAGTATCACCTGGTAGCCTATACAAGACGGATGTGGGAAGCATGACAAACTTGAAACTAAGCCAAAAAAAAAAAAAAAAAAAAAAATTTTTTTGTTGGCAACATTTTTCATGCAGAACAAGCAGTCCCCTCCTACACCCCTGTCCTCTCCCCTGGGACACAAAACAAAACGAAAAGTCACCCCAGGAAACCACAACAAAAAGGATACATAAAACAAGGCAGGCATGAGCCCCCCGACCTTTACAATCAATGAACCACCACCATGGGCACTGAAAGCAGTCCAGACGCAAAAGCGTGGGAGCATATATACATATACTTCACCGTGCGGAAATATTTCCCCCTCAGTATCAGTGGCCTGAGAGGGGAACTGCATTTCGTCACTGCTAACTTTGTCAGACACGGCACAGCTGTGTACCATGCCAGAAACCTTCTGCCCATCCTCCACACATGATGAAACTGGTATGCAGTCTACGGTCCCACTTTGCCCGTAGAAATAAAAACACAACTTTTGCTCCAAACCTTGACCACTCCCCACCCCGAGTTTAATGAAGGAACAATCAAAAGAAAAAGGCTGGGTCACTGTGAATGCACCTAATGAACAGGACAAATCACGAGGCGGGAGTGACCACCCAACAAATGGACGTAACAAAAAAAATAATGAAATGAAAAATACAGAAGCAATGCCAAAATGGTGTGTGAACAAATGATAAACTGCCAACTGTGAAATACGTGGACCAACAGGTGACAATGCAGATGCATTCATCACATAAATGGACCAACGAAATGATAAAACATAGCCGGTTGCCCAAATGAACAGACTGCACAGATGAGAATACACCACCCACTGTCCAGTGAACAGATCCAATCAATAACACTACACACAGGCAGCCATTAAAAAAAAATGAATGGACCAAAGAAATGACGGAACACTGCCAGCCACCAGAAGCATTAACACCCGCTTTCCCATCCCCCACGCCCAACAGGACAGTACAGAACCAGCCATCAAACAAATGAACCAAACAACAAAACCAAAAGCAACTGCACAAAAAATGGACCAAATAAATGACAATTCAGAGCCAACCAACCACAGAACAAATGGACCAGTCAACAAAAACACAAGCAACTGCAAAATAAATGGGCTGAACAAACAGCGATATGGACACAACCGCCAAATGAATGAATAAACAGAATGACCAGTGAATGGACCGGGCCAGTAACAATGTGCAGAGCCAACGGCCAAATTAGCAAATGGCGATAAAGAGCCAACTGCCAAATGAAGGGAGAGAAATGACAATTCCAATCACCAAATGAACAGACCAGGCAGATGACGATACAGAAGCAACTGTCAAAATGAATGGACTGGAAAAAAGATAAAACATCAACAACCGCTCAGCGAACCGACCAAACGAACGGTGATAGTAAATCAACACATTTCAACCTGCTTTTGTCTCTGTGTTGCAGGGAGTCTCTTCCATTGATTTGTCACTCTAGCACACTAACTCTGTTGTTTGGGTTTTTTTTTTTCAACTTCTGCTCCCATCTGCACTCAACTGATGACCCAATCTGGCCAGCATTTTGATTTCTTTTAATTAGCTATCCACAAAATCTAGAGAAAGACTCTTCTTTTTTTTTTTTTTTTTTTTGTCAGTGCTATATATGAAGCCACCTGGATTGCCTGCAGCCAGTGTGGGACAGGGGAGGGAAGGAAGCAGGGTGTCCCTGCGCAGTGTGGAGGACCAAGGTGCATGAGCAGGGGTCATCTAGTGTGGGACAAGGGAAGGAAGGAATGAAGCAGGGTGTCCCTGCGCAGTGCGGCGGACAGAGGAGCATGAGCAGACCTCTCCGGCAGCTGAGGCAGTTTCAGGGGTCATGGGGTCGCATCCCCCCCTGGCCGGCACAGCTCTCCTCATCCACCTCCTCACTGGATACACCTCACTGTGCGTGTGTGTGTGTGTGTGTGCATGTACGTGTGTGTGTGCGCGCCCATGTGTGTGTATGTGTGTGTGTGTGAGTGTGCGTATGTGTGTGAGCGTGAGTACGTGTGCATATGTGTGGTGAGCATGTGAATGTGTGTGTGTATGTATGTGAGTGTGTGTGTGTGTGTGAGCATGTGAGTGGGTGTATGCATGCATGCGTGTGGGTGGACCCCTGTGTGCCAGGTGTTTTCAACAGATCCAATTCTAACCTCCAACTGAATAAGAGTTAAATCATAAAATTTATACATCGAAAGTTAGCTGAGGTAGGAAGCCGTTTGGATTTCTGTGTTAATTTCACCATTCAAAATGCCCCTCCACACTCCTCTGCTCCGGGCACCTCCACTGAAAGCCAGCACGCAGCGCCTGTTCGACAGTCTCACTCGCACCATCCTGTCACTCCATGAAGTGTATAAGTACATATTATGCACACTTACACAAAATAAAACCCCCCCCCCCCCCCCCCCCCCCCCCCCCCCCCCCCCCCCCCCCCCCCCCCCCCCCCCCCCCCCCCCCCCCCCAATAAAAATAAAAATAAACATAGACAACCTAATGTGTATCAATAATGCAGAAATAAAATAAACATAGAAAACCTAATGTGTATCAATAATGCAAAGATAAACCTCAGAAAATTATTTTCATGAAAACAACAGTAACTATCAATCAACGAGAAACCAAAAGAAAGCAACGGTAATCAACCATAAATAAGAAACCAATGAAAACAACAGTTATCAACTATCAATGAGAAATTAATACAAACAATAGCGATATACCATCAATGAGAAATCAATGAATAGCAATAAACCATCAATGAGAAATCAATCAGTAGCAACAAACCATCAATGAGAAACAAATCTTAAATAAATGTCAGCGAACCGCCCAGAGAAACGTGGACACGTGGACAAACGAGTCACGAGTCACAAGACAAGTTTGTCCACGTTTCTCTGGGCGGTTCGCTGACATTTATTTAAGATTGTTTAGATTTCTGCCTGCAGTTGTTTCACTTTGCAACTACATCAATGAGAAATCAATCAATAGCATAAACCATCAATGAGATGTCAATGAAAACCACAGAATAAACTACAATGAGAAATCAATGACATCAGTATCAATCAACTACCAATGAGAAAAATCAATGAAAACAATAATCAACCAGCAACAAGAAATCAACATTTTTATAAACGATAGGAATCAATCATCAATGAAAAATCAAACCTCCAAACACACAAGAAAAAACAGTTTCAGTTATTCTGTCAGAAACCACAAGTCAGGAACAAAAAAAAAAAAAAAAAAAAAAAAAGCAATTATCAGCAAAACTCAAGCACATACATAAAAAAAGCATAGGGAAAAAAAAAAAGAAGTAATAATCTCCATCATAAAAAAAGAACCTTAACCCAGACAGGTGACGCAAAGACCCAAGGACAAACAGTCAAGCAGTCGTCAGAATGACCCAAAGACAGTCAAGCAGAGTCATCAGAATCCAAAAAAAACAGCAGAAGCAGCAGAACCAACCCCCTCATCACAAAAAAAGAAGAGAAAATATTATCTAAATTCAAAATGATCCTAGTAGAACCAAACTCTAAGCTGAACAACAGAAGTAATGAGCTCACAAGACTGTGAAGAAGTGCACCTTGACACACTAAACAAGCTGTGAGTATGTGAGAAAAAAGAAAGAAAAAGAACAAACAAGCCCAAAAACCTCATTGTTTTAGAAGCATCACTAAGTGCAATACAATTCATCAAGCTGGACACCGCAAGTTTTGAATGCAGGAAAACCAATGAACCCAGACAAAAAAAAATCATTTCACACTAGTCTAATTAAAACAGATAAGAACATCTGATTACATCCAAAATGAGCGTTTAAAAAAAAAAAAAAAAAAAAAGTACAAAATAAACGACGCTGTAAAATATGCAAGGCTGGAGATAGAAGAATCCTGACACCGAGTCGACCTTTGCCCCCTGTGCACCAACCTATGGGACACCCCCGACAAAGCTCAGGTCCACATGCTTCCAAACCTGTCAGCTTTGTGCCACGCCAGCCTGCCTTTAACATGCCGCTGAAGTGCTACTGTGGCCTGCGCTTTCCTGTATGTCATCAACTGAGGGAGAAAAAGAAAGGGCAGAGAGAGAGAGAGAGAGAGAGAGAGAGGAGGGGGTGAGGGGGGACAGAAAGAGAGAAAGAAAGAGAGAAAGAAAGAGAGAGAGAGTCAGTCAGTCAGTCAGAGAGAGAGAGAGAGAGGAGTAAGAGACAGACAGCAGAAGGGGGTGGGGCATACAGACACAGGGACTGAAGGACAGAGAGTGAATGAGAGGGGAGACAGAGAAATGTGTAAGCAACAGGTGAGTGAATGTGTATGTGAGTAGGCCAGTGTGCGTATGAGAGAATGAGAATGTGTGTAGTTTGTCAAGTGTGTGTGTGTGTGTGTGTGTGTGTGTGTGTGTGTGTGTGTGTGTACGTGAGTGTACGTGTGTTTGTGTGTGTGTGTGTGTGTGTGGTGTGTGTGCATGTGTGTTCAAGGGCACACAAACATGTTTCCACACATCTGTGTATATGAGTATTATTCAGAGAGAAAGAATGAGAGAGAGAAAGAAAGAGAGAAAGAATGAGAGAGGAAAGAAAGAGAGAGAGCGCATGCTTTCATGTTGCTGTACGTAGCCACCACCCCGATGTCGACACCGTCTCCATGGACCATCTCCTGTGCCATCCCTACACACAACTTCCCCTCAACACATGATGCCTCCGCCTGGACTCCTAAGTTATTCAAAGTTACTTCCCTTTTCCTGACGTTCTGGCAACGATGTTTCCAACAGTCCTGGTGGTCCCACAGCGCCATGATAATCAGGAAATCTGTTTTTCTCTCCCTCAGACACAGCGGCTTCTCCCAGTCCAAAGTCCCTTTTTCTCATGTCAGTGTTCTTAAACCACCCTGGCTCACGTATGTACTAACCTTTCTAAGAAAGGAATTCCTCTCCGTTAGGTTCTGATGGTAGCACATCACTGCTGATTTCCCGCACTTCTGTTGGAGAAACACTGGAGGCCCTCTTCCCGTCACACACACACACACACACACACACACACACACACACACTGTGTGCCAGGCTTCAAAACACTCCGTACACCTTGGTGCCCTGCCCGCACACCTGGCCATCGCAGCAGTCCACAGCAGCAGCGGAAGATGCGTGGCCAGTCACATGACCTTCCTTATTCCAGCGGCCCGCTGGCCATGGCCGTGTAGCTTCGCACGCGGGGAGAAAATCAGAGGGGGGTAGGTGGCATCCTTCAGCTCGAAGTCCGTCACCGTCTCATGCCCACTGGCTCTGCAAACATAACATAATGATGACACCATTATCACAATGATGATAAGCCTTCATAATGATGATACAATCATCATAATGATGATGATAGAAATATCATAATGAGGACATAATTATCACAGTGATGATACATCTTCATAATGATAATGCAATCATCATCTTAACAGAAATGTCATGATGAGGACATAATTATCACAATGATGATACAATAATAACAACGATGATACAATTATCATAATGATGATGCGTTTATCACAACGATGATACAATGATCGTGATGACATAATTATCACAATGGTGATACAAATATCACAATAATGTTACAATTATCATAATGATGATACGATTATCACAACGATGATACAATTATCACAATGATGATACCATTCTCACAATGACAATACAATTATCAGAACAATGATGATACAATTATCACAATGATGATACAAATATCACAATGATGATACAAATATCACAATGATGATACAAATATCTTAATGATGATACGATTATCACAACGATGATACAATTATAATGACATAATTATCACAATGATGATACAATTATCATAATGATGATACAATTTCATAATGATGATACAATCATCACAATGATGATACAAATATCACAATGATGATACGGTTATCACAACGATGATACAAATATCACATGATGATACAAATATCATAATGATGATACATTTCTTAATAATGATACAAGTATCACAACAAAGATACAATCATAACAATGATACAATCATAACAATGATACAATTACCACAGTGACAATGCAATTATCACAATAATGATACACTAATCATAATGATGATACAATTAACACAATAATGATACAATTGTCATTACAACGATACAACTATTATAATGATGATACAATTATCATAATGATGCAATCATCATAATAATGATACAAGTGTCACAGTGACAATACAATTATCATAATAATGATACAATCATCATAATGATGACAATAATCACATTGATGTTCTCACACAACTGTCATAACAATAATACAATTATCATAATGATGGAGCAATTATCATAACAATGATACAATTGTCACAGCGATGATAGAATTATCATAATGATGATACAATTATCACAATGATGATACAATAATCACAATGATGATTCAATTATCATAATGACAATACAAGCGCAGAAAATTAACGGCACATGTATTCAATCACTGGCCCACGAACTCAGGGGGCATTATGAAATCCCCGCAAACTCAGGGGTCTTCACAGTTATGTCCCCAATCCTGCACAACAGGGAAGAGGTACGATCACCGATCTAGTCCTTCACCTTGCTCCCTGACGCCTGTCATGGTCTGCCTCAGAGCACAACACAAAACCCAATAATGCTCAGCCGCTCAAGTTGTGCAACTTACTCAAGCAACTCAAGAGCACACACACACTGACCATCAGTCTCCACACTAAACACCACTTCCCCGCTGTCAAAGCCTGATACAGCCGCGAGTCAGTCAGCATCAGAACTAGATGTAACTCCCAACTGAAGAGGAAATCCCCAAACCAGGCCATTGGTCTGAATATTTTTCTCTGAGAGATCGGCAGAAACCATAGCCATACAATCTTCAGTTCTGTACGATTCGAACTACTGCTGAAAGCGTTTGGCCAAGTCATGGCCTTATCATACAGAGGCACCTTCACATATGGGATGCCTGCAAAGCTTCTCATGGATATATTCTGTTCTAAGTTTGGTTCTCCCGACGGGTTGGTACTGCAGACAAAATACCAACATTTCGCATATACCTAAACATGCTCACACACACACACTCCATCAAAACATTGTGATTAGAGACTCACGCGTTGTCAAACTTTATCATGTCGTAATCAGATCTGATCAGCACAAGGTTACTGTTTATCTTGAGTGCCAAGAACAATGGTAGCCCTGCTAGTCAGTTCAAATCAATATCGGAGAAATAACAACTTGATCTGTAGCTCAGTTTCTTTGCAAAACTCAGTAAGTGAAACAGTTTTGCTTGTCAGAAAAGAGATACAACAAAGGTTTAAGCAAAAACTTACTTGTAGGCCATGCGCACAGAGTAGGACACCCAGTTCAACCTACGGTGACATCGGCGACTATTATCAATCATCTCGAACTCCTGCACAACAAGCCAAGATTTATCAAACATCAAAACAGTTTGAACATATTTACACACGACAAAAAATACACTAAGCTGACATACACGTGTCATATCTCCAACACACACACAGTGAACATACCGCAGACAGAATAAGTACGCACAAGAGCATGCTTAGGATGTTAAAAAAACATTGAACACTCCACAGACAGACTAAACAGACATACATGTACGTCTCAGACATTTAACCAGCAACCAACCAACACAGCACTCAGGAGAATGCAGACCTCCACCATGGAGACACTGATCCTGGATCCACTCTCTGATCCGGACTCTCACCCTGGATGCACACCAACAGTTACCAGCTTCATTCTTGGGCCACATCCCATCCTTTCTCCCAGTTACCTTAAAATTGGTTTGTTCATTTCTGTCTCCTTGTGGACACCAAACCAACCAACCAACCAACCATCCAACCCAACCAACCAACCAACCAACAACCAACCAACCAACCAACCAACCAAACCAACCAACCAACCATCCAACCAAACCAACACAACCAACCATCCAACGGACGTGAGTGGAAAGATCACCTCCCAGGTGAAGGCAGTGAAAAAATAAAAATGCCGCCGACAGAATAAATAGACACAGGCCACACTTGGACATTATTTACATGCAAACAATAAAGCCATCACAGATAAAGAAGCACAAACTCCCCCCCCCCCCCCCCCCACCCCCCCCACCCCCGGCGTGCGCACACACACACACACACACACACACACACACACACACACACACACACACACACACATACACACACGCTATAAACATTGCAGAAAGATTAAGTAAACATGCATAGACACCTCTGAATGAAACACACACACAAACAATTAAAAATACAGGCGCCAGAATTATCAGGCCTATGTGTGTCTCCGACATTTAACAAACGTATAAACAATACAAACACTGGAGACAAAAACAAGCAGCAATGACTTATAAACAATAAAAACACAGCAGACAGAATAAACAGCCTTACAAGTAAGGCTCAGGTATTCAACTAATACAATTAAAACATCAACAATAAAATAAAACACATAAGTGTGTATCTTGGACATAAGCACATAAACAATAACAAAAAAAAAAAGGATTAAAGAAGCACATGCTGTTTATCATGGATATAAACCCACCAACAATTTTCTAAACAATATATACATAATTAAAGTAAGCAGATACACACCTAAGACAAGCGGTGCCCACATACACACAGAAGACAAGCAGTGCCCACATACACACAAACAGCAGCAAAGGGCACATTTTCTTACCAGCAGAGTCATGAACCTTTCAAAAAATTTTTTTTAACCCTGTCCCTGTCAAACTGTCTATGTTACTGCTTTTAACTAAAGACAGAGCTCTGTTGCACAACTGACTTTCAACTACTTGTAGGTTGGGACAGCTGGCAACCAAAGGTTACATTAGCCACAAAATGAACACAGGCACACACACACATGGGCTTGTACCCATACACCCATACACATATGTGTACACTCAGCACACACACACACATAATGATGATAATGGTACAACCAATGTTAGGTAGGTACTCAAAGTCTGACCAACACATTGAGCTAATGCGTAGGTCAGACATTTGCTAAGTCGTAGCCACAAGACCCTCTTCTTCAATTCTCTCCTCTTAGGTATTAATTCATTTATCTGTCAGCTTTAAATCATGCGCAGTGTGGTCTCAAAAAACTTAGCAGATGTGCTGTAGCGTATGTGGACGAGTTGGCACGCAGTGACACCCTTGATGATGAAACTGAAAATGAAGACACGAAACAACTGAGCAATGGGATATCCAAAAGAGTGCATGAATCATACCACAGACGAGAAGTTTGAATGGAAATCTTAAATGAGGCAGGGAAGAGTAAACAGTAAAAAAATGTGTATGGTAACTCTTGTTCCTAGGATGAAATACAGAGATGCCCATAACTCCAAACAAATGCTGCTTACAATACCAAAATTGCCTAGCAGAAATGATGACACAGAGCACACAGAACAAACAAGGAGACATCCAAGGTTTCATTATTATCAAGGGGATGTTTCCTTGTTGGTTCTGTGTGCTCTGTGTTGTCATTTCTGCTAGGCAATTCCGTTTCGTAAACAGCATTCATTTGGAGTTATGGGTGTGTCTTTATTCACCATGGGAACAAGAGTCACCTCACTTGCTTGCTATTAGAAGTTTAAGACAGTGTGCTGTGTGCTTTAGTTCTGTGCTGACCACAAAAATCAGTCAAACAAAGCACGCAAAAGTCCACTGCTTGCACCAAGTTTGACATGGTTCTTCATAGTAAAGCTGAAAAGTGACACAACTATTTCACTTGAAATTAAATCTACAGCGACAGGCAGACCTTAAGGTTCTAATACCACAACCTCCCCACTACACACACACACACACACACACACACACACACACACACACACACACACACACCACAGAGACAGAAAAAAAAAAACCCTATTCATTGCAGGGTGTGGCCTTCCCCACAGACCGACTCACCATAGTGTAGGTTGATCACATGGGCCTTCCCCACACACCGACTCACCATTGTGTAGGTTTGATCACATGGGTCTTCCCCACAGACCGACTCCCATAGTGTAGGTTTGATCACATGGGTCTTCCCCACACACCGACTCACCATTGTGTAGGTTTGATCACATGGGTCTTCCCCACACACACCGACTCACCATAGTGTAGGTTTGATCACAGTCATTTTGGTTTGCTGCCTGTCGTCGCTTGTTGTAGCGCAGAACGGGGTCGGGGAGCTTCATCCGCCTCATCACACACACATCACCTGCAGCACATCAACATCCACACTCATCAGTCATCACCTCATCACACCGACACTGATCAGTCATCACCTCATCACACCACACTCATCATCATCACACCTCATCACACCCACACTGATCAATCATCACACCCACACTCATCAGTCATCACCTCATCACACCCACACTCATCAGTCATCACCTCATCACACCCACACTGATCAATCATCACACCCACACTCATCAGTCATCACTCATCACACCCACACTCATCAGTCATCACCTCATCACACCCACACTGATCAATCATCACACCCACACTCATCAGTCATCACCTCATCACACCCACACTCATCAGTCATCACCTCACCTCATCACACCCACACTGATCAATCATCACCTCATCAACACCCACAGTCGTCAATCATCACCTCATCACACCCACAGTCATCAATCATCACCTCATCACACCCACAGTCATCAATCATCACCTCATCACACCCACAGTCATCAATCATCACCTCATCACACCCACACTCATCAGTCATAACCTCATCCACACCCACAGTCGTCAATCATCACCTCATCACACCCACAGTCATCAATCATCACACTCATCAGTCATCACAGTCATCACACCCACACCCTCACTCATCACCTCATCACACCACACTCATCAAGCATCACCTCATCACACACCCACAGTCATCACCTCATCACACCCACACTCATCACCTCATCAACACCCACAGTCGTCAGTCATCACCTCGCACACACCACAGTCATCAATCATCACCTCATACACACACACTCATCAGTCATCACCTCATCAACACCCACAGTCATCAATCATCACCTCATCACACCCACAGTCATCAATCATCACACACCCACAGTCATCAATCATCACCTCATCACACCCACACTCATCAATCATCAGCTCATCACACCCACACTCATCAATCATCACCTCATCACACCCACACTCATCAATCATCACCTCATCACACCCACACTCATCAGTCATCACCTCATCACACCCACAGTCATCAATCATCACCTCATCACACCCACACCCACACTTATCACCTCATCACACCCACACTCATCACCTCATCACACCCCACAGTCATCAATCATCACCTCATCACACCCACACTCAACACCTCATCACACCAACACTCATCAATCATCACACCAACACTCATCAATCATCACACCAACATTCATCAATCATCACACCACACTCATCAATCATCACCTCATCACACCAACACTCATCAATCATCACCTCATCACACCAACACTCATCATCCCATTACACCGACACTCATCACCTCAACACTCATCTCATCTTCACTTCATCACACCAACCCTCATCAATCATCACACTGACACTCATCAATCTTCACCTTATCACACTCATCACCCAAACACTCATCTATCACAGAGCCTCATTCAGCCCATCACATGGACACTCATCAATCGGGGAGCCTCATTCACCTCCTCATACTCATCACCTGTTTCACACCAACACTCATCAATCAGGGAGCTTCATACACCTCATGACACTCATCACCTCCATCACACCTACCCACCTTACAACCTGACACCATGACGCAGCCCTTCATCACACGCCTGGCTGACTCACCTTACATCCTGACATCATCACACACCTGGATGACTCACCTTACATCCTGACATCATCACACGCCTGGATGACTCACCTTACATCCTGACATCATCACACGCTGGATGACTCACCTTACATCCTGACATCATCACACGCTGGATGACTCACCTACATCCTGACATCATCACACACCTGGATGACTCACCTTACATCCTGACATCATCACACACCTGGATGACTCACCTTACATCCTGACATCATCACACACCTGGATGACTCACCTTACATCCTGACATCATCACACACCTGGATGACTCACCTTACATCCTGACATCATCACACACCTGGATGACTCACCACCTTACATCCTGACATCATCACACACCTGGATGACTCACCTTACATCCTGACATCATCACACACCTGGATGACTCACCTTACATCATCACACACCTGGATGACTCACCTTACATCCTGACATCATCACACACCTGGATGACTCACCTTACATCATCACACACCTGGATGACTCATCTTACATCCTGACATCATCACACGCCTGCATGACTCACCTTACATCCTGACATCATCACACACCACCTGGATGACTCACCTTACATCCTGACATCATCACACACCTGGATGACTCACCTTACATCCTGACATCATCACACGCCTGGATGACTCACCTTACATCCTGACATCATCACACGCCTGGATGACTCACCTTACATCCTGACATCATCACACGCCTGGATGACTCACCTTACATCCTGACATCATCACACACCTGGATGACTCACCTTACATCCTGACATCATCACACACCTGGATGACTCACCTTACATCCTGACATCATCACACACCTGGATGACTCACCTTACATCCTGACATCATCACACACCTGGATGACTCACCTTACATCACCACACACACCTGGATGACTCATCTTACATCCTGACATCATCACACACGCCTGCATGACTCACCTTACATCCTGACATCATCACACACCTGGATGACTCACCTTACATCCTGACATCATCACACGCCTGGATGACTCACCTTACATCCTGACATCATCACACGCCTGGATGACTCACCTTACATCCTGACATCATCACACGCCTGGATGACTCACCTTACATCCTGACATCATCACACGCCTGGATGACTCACTTACATCCTGACATCATCACACACCTGGATGACTCACCTTACATCCTGACATCATCACACACCTGGATGACTCACCTGACATCATCACACACCAGGATGACTCACCTTACATCATCACACACCTGGATGACTCACCTTACATCATCACACACACACCTGGATGACTCTCCTTACATCATCACACACCTGGATGACTCACCTTACATCATCACACACCTGGATGGCTCACCTTACATCATCACACACCTGGATCACTCACCTTACATCATCACACACCTGGATGACTCACCTTACATCATCACACCTGGATGACTCACCTACATCATCACACACCTGGATCACTCACCTTACATCATCACACACCTGGATGACTCACCTTACATCCTGACATCATCACACACGCCTGGATGACTCACCTTACATCCTGACATCATCACACACCTGGATGACTCACCTTACATCCTGACACATCATCACACACCTGGATGACTCACCTTACATCCTGACATCATCACACACCTGGATGACTCACCTTACATCATCACACACCAGGATGACTCACCTTACATCATCACACACCTGGATGACTCACCTTACATCATCACACACCTGATCACTCACCTTACATCATCACACACCAGGATGACTCACCTTACATCATCACACACCTGGATGACTCACCTTACATCATCACACACCTGGATCACTCACCTTACATCATCAAACACCTGGATCACTCACCTTATGACATCAAACACCTGGATGACTCACCTTATGACATCACACACCTGGGATGACTGACACACACCTTATGACTCACCATGACACACCTGAATGACTCACCTTATGACATCACACACCTGGATGACTCACCTTACTTCCTGACATCATCACATCACACACCTGGGATGACTCATGACATCACACACCTAGAGACTCACCTTATGACATCACACACCTGGATGACTCACCTTATGACATCACACACCTGGATGACTCACCTTACTTCCTGACATCATGTAGCAGTAGTCCTTCATCACACACTGGATGACTCACCTTACGACATCACACACCTGGATGACTCACCTTACTTCCCGACATCTTGTAGTAGCCCTTCATCAGTCCCTGAATGCGGCAGGTAGGACTGGACAGTTTGGGCACCACCAGGGCCGGCTCCTCGGGACTGCACATCATCAGCACCTCACCTGCCACCAGGTGCAAGCAAGAGGCCATCACTACAACACCACATGCAAGCCAGGTCAGGTGGTTGTTCCCTGCCGACCAGTGCGACTGAGGCCCTGTCAAGGTTGAAATTCTTTTTTTTTTTTTCTTTTTTTTGGCTGGTGTCCCATCTTCTGTGTCACCTCAGTAGCGATGCATCCACACCTCTCGTTCCTCCAAACCCCTGTCCATAGCCACAGCCTGGCCTGCCGCAGCAATCTGTGGTGTTCAGTGGCGCCTGTTCTGATCCAACATATGCAAGACACCAGCTACTAAGCCCCCTACTGACAACAATATTTGCTTCATTGCAGAGCTGGGGTGAGTGAGCTCTCCCTCCGGAGGGCGCCAGCACGTCCGTCCAACGACTGCCCCCATGGACTCGCCAATACTGGTGACCCCGACGGAGTCAAACCAAGACCAGAGAGAGGACCGCGATACTGAGGTCACCATGAGAGCACAGCATGAAGGGCCACAGAATTTGAGACTTTTTTAACCCTCTTGCATTCGTTTCGCCCGTATCCGGCCGCTGTGTTTTTGTCTCCCCTGCTATTCGTTCCGGCCGCAACCGGCCGTACGTGCCGCATTACTCTCCTCACACATTGCGACCTTGTTTTAAGTCAAGACTGGCCAAAAATAAACGTGCATCCCTGAGAGGTGTCCAATGAAATCTTAGCAGTAGTATGGGGTGTGGGAAACGATTCATTCACAAAGACTGGGGTGTGAACTGACCGCATTCCATTGCTGCAGATGCCATCGCCTTGTTTCTGAAAATGGCGTCTGCTAGCGCTTCTACTGACGGCGATTTTTAGGATTATATGAAGAGGAGTTGGATGAAATACTACAAGAAGTAGAAAGATATGAAAGAGAGGAGTTAAATGAAAGTGATGTGGATGTTTGAGAGGAAGAAGAGGGAGAAGAAGGTGAAGAAAGTGATAAAGATGATGATGTGCCTTTGTCTGCGTTTGTGACCACGTGGCGACTGGCCACTTCCGCACCTGTAGTTCTTTTTTTTGAGGAGGAGACTGGGCCAAATCATGATTTGCCAGACACTAGCTACACCTCTGGATTATTTTTTTTTTTCTCTTCCTGCCGCAGTTGTTTTTTTACTACAGCTGCTGACCAGACGAACCTGTACGCCAGGCAGCAAATGACAAAGCGGGGACAAATTGACCCACTTTGACAGGATATGACACCTGCTGAGATGCGCGCATACATAGCTGTGCTTTCATGATGGAATCTAACGTCTGCCAAGACTCTGGTGCTACTGGTTGACAGATCTTCGGTTTAGCGAGCTGCTTGGTTGACAGATCTTCGGTTTAGCGAGCCATGGATCAGTGGGGTGATGTCGAAAACACGGTTTCTGCCATGCGGCAAATATGGTAGAGACCATGGATCAAGAGTAGTAGTGTTTACCATATTGGTGACATGTGACAATGGTGACACTCACCTTCCTGCTGTGTGTGACCAGACACCACATTAGAGTGTAATAATGGAGTTTACTTCTTTCTGTGACTGTATATTCCGGTGTTAAAAATCGTTAAGTAGTGACAAACACACCTTTTAGGATAAAAAACAAAAACCGTAAAGTTACCTGGCCGCATGTTTGAGTATGTGACAATCATGTGACACTTTTGTGACACCTCAAACTGGATTTACTGAACCAGGACTGCTGTTTACAAGTTGAGGTAGGCCACCCTTTGATGATTTATACTAACAAATGCATGCCAACAATGTTATTGTCTGTCTGGTGTATCATAGTAACATTGTCAACGTTTGATGTCCCATTGTTTTGTGACAAACAGGGTGACAATGACACCAACATGCATTCCAAACATGTGATATCTCTGCATTATGAAATATGATGTATCAGAATTTTGCATACTAAATTTGACAGTGCTGCAGTGGAAACTTTGTCCACTACGGCCTTTCAAAGGCAGTAGGTGAGCTTTAGGGTAAATTTCTCAAAACAATACGAATACTAGGAGCAGTTCTAGGCTGGAAATTACACATGCAAGAGGGTTAAATGTTGATCGATGAGAATGAGGAAGATGAAGATGATGCTATGATGTCCATTCTGGTCTGAGACTGCGTGACAGGGCTGTACTTTACACTTGCTTTCATAATATATCCCAGCATCAACAAGGCCTGAGAGATACAGACACCTGCAGTGTTTTGAGGAACACTCTCAGAGACGCATCATTTAGTGGATAAAACTCGACTGTGTGGTCCAAGTCTTCCCAACTGAGCCCGTAGCAAACTCAGCTCTGGGTAGGAGCAGGTCAGGGCAGAAAAATCCCACATGTCTCTGATGGGAATCAAACCCATGACCTCCCAACCGGGAGTCCGCAATGCTAACCACTTCACCAAAGTGGTTCAAATGTTAAGCTCACAACTGTGCACGAACTGTCAGAATCAATAGCCCATGCAGGTAAACCAACTAAAATATCAATCTGAAGCAACCATTTTGCAATCCACGAGTGAAATTCGCGCTGGTGACCTACTCGTTTTTTGAGTGAACCAGCCTTTTAGGAAGAAAAAGAAATCAAATCACATGAAAAACATTGATTTTCTTAAAACAAAAAAAAAGCAAGAAAGAAATAGAAAAAAAAAAAGTAGAATTTTTGGAATATGGTCTCTATGGAGTCTGTACTAAAACTTTTGCGCCAAATGTTAAGTAAATCCAAGCACTCAATACACACACACACATGCGCACGCACAAACACACACATGCACATCAACACCCACGCACTCACACACACCTGAGTAAGATCTGAAAAGACAAGTAGGAAGATGTTTCAAAGCTCGACAAGACACACTGCGGGAATCAACTGACAAGTGCAGAACAATAGCTTTCCTTTTAAAGTTTGAAAGTCCAGCTTTTAAACACACCATGCAGATTCACGGTTAACTGCCTGTTACCTTCGGGAAAGAAGCGCAGGAAGCGATAGTAGGCCACCATGTGGAAGGGGCGGTAGAACATGTCCATTCCTTGCTCCCCCTGGCGGACATACGTTGCGCGACTGATGTAACAGCCTGTTGCAACACAAAAGGAAAAGGTAAATGGCCGTCTCTCCGTTAGGCTGGTAACACGAAAGACAGACTGAGGGGGGGGGCGGCCATGGAAAATGAAAGTAACATTAAAAAAGGAGGTGCGGTCGCTGAATGTACATGTTGGTGGGGGGAGGGTGGGGGGGCATGTAAAATGACTGTACCATTAGAAAGAAGGTGTGGTCGCTGAATGTACATGTTGGTGGGGGAGGGGGCGGGAGCATGTAAAATGACTGTACCATTATAAAGGAGGTGTGGTTGCTGAATGTACATGTTGGTGGGGGGAGGGGGCGGGGGCATGAAAAATGAACATACCATTAAAAACGAGGTGCGGTCGCTGAATCTACATGTTGGGAAGGGGGGCATGGAAAATCACCATACCATTAAAAAGGAGGTGCAGTGGCTGAATATACATTTTGGGGGGTGGGGACATGGAAAATGACCATACCGTTAAAAAGGAGATGCGGTCGCTGAATATACATGTGGGGGGGGGTGGGGTCATGGAAAATGACTGTACCATTAAAAAGGAGATGTAGTCGCTGGATCTACATGTTTGGGGAAAGGGGGTACGGAAAATGACCGTACCATTAAAAAGGAGGTGTGGTCGCTGGATGTACATGTTGCGCCAGCCGCCATACTTCTTGCTGCTTCCGCAGTGCTTGCCCCAGATCCTGGGAAACACAAATGGAATTAACAGTCAGTAACTTACAAATATGATGAATATTCGCATCATTTTGTTTCTATCCATATATATATATATATATATATATGTGTGTGTGTGTGTGTGTGTGTGTGTGTGTGTGTGTGTGTGTGTAACTGACAAAAATTCACAGCCTCTTGTTTCTCGCCATATTACCTATATATACTTTTTTTTTTGTCAACTGATCCACCCAGCAGTCATTACCATTCAGCAGCAGATCAGCCCATAGCCACCTGCCTAAGGTGACCAAACATATCCTTCTCAAACAGAGTATCTGGGCATTTAATACAGCCCCAAAAGATTTTTTAAAATATTGTCTTTCAGCTTGCAATGTTCCTACCAGACAATCGTTTCATTATTTGCAAAAGTTTCCCAAAACTTTCACCACCCACTCATTTGGAATGTGAATATAAACCAAGGGAAAGACCTGGAACTTCTGTTGATGGTTTGCATGGAAGAGTAAAGACTAAATGAAGGCAACAAACTTTTAACTTGATACTATTTATTTTCGATCCTATGGCACATTTCTGGGTTATGATTTTTCCATAACTTTAACGAGCTTTTGAGTCACCATTAAGTTTCCTTTCCAAAAAGATGTTGAAAAGGCCAGCTCAGTGTTTCCTGACTTGGCCAGCTCTTCAAAGCTGTATGGATCCCTGGCTGGTGTACGACTACTGGTGTCACTGATATGGGATTAAGGTCAGGTAATGTTGTTTAAAGCCCAGCTGACCAAAAAGGGCCCTTATCAGGGCGGTCACGACGTTGAAGTCATCTCAAGTCACTATTTACACACACACAAAACAGCCTCATTCACACAACCCTTTAATACACACCTTCTAAAAACACACCTGAATTTTCTTTTTTTTTTTCAATCATTCCTCTGTAAAATCTTAGATCTAATGAAAAATGTGAAATCTCTTTCGCAAATTCAAAGATCACATCAGGTGGGACATCTCTGAACAAGGTTTTCATGGAGTCTGCTGTAAGTGTTTATGTCTCACATCATGCAAGTTCCAACACTCTAAAAGAATATGTTGAGTCTGCTGTAAAGTGTTTATGTCTCTCATCATGCAAGTTCCAACACTCTAAAGGAATATGTTTCACTGAGTGATATGGGACTGTCCATTTAACAGAACTGTGGACTCTTTAGTGGTGAGTGGACAAAGTCACAAAGGCACCTGTGACAACTGATAAAACTGGAAACTATACAGGCGTCTTTGCACTCACATCACACGTCAGTGGCAGTGCGTGACATGACTAAAAGGCAGGAAGCTGGCATTAACATACAGATGAACTGCAGCTTTTCAGAAAGCAGGCGAGCATCCACAACAGGTCGTTAAATTCATCAACACACACACACACGCGCACCCTCACACAGCAACCTACACCCACTACGACGTTTCTAGATAAAATCTTGTGCAATTTGGACTTAACTTTTTGCTTAGAAGTACCCCCAATTTCGTAATTAAGCCTTATATGTATCCATGCTACTTGCCACGAATTGATGTAAAGTAAATGTATTCTATATCAGGCAGCTGTACCAATCTGCTTCCCACAAATTTCAAATGACTTTTTCAAACCGTAAGTTCGAGCGTGACAAATTCCAGACTTACTTCAAGCATGCCACTTTCCATAGGCCTTCGTCCCGTGCACACAGGTAAAACCCACGACACACCTGTAACACCAACACACATTCCATTCAACTCTTTCCATAAAATCCACGACACACCTGTAACACCAATACACATTCCATTCAACTCTTTCCATAAAACACATGACACACCTGTAACACCAACACACACTCTATTCCACTCTTTCCATAAAAAGTACAAAACCCACAACTGTCCAAGACAGCACCGTCTTCACCTCATCATGAAATGAAACAAGTCTCAGATCCTGTGTCTCTTCCTGCCATGCTCGTGCGGAGACCTCAGCTTGGATTTCATCTCCATCCCCACGCCCACACAGAGTTTGGGTCAAAGTTGAAGGTGTCAGTAAGTTCATGGGGACCGCCGATAAACGGATGTCAAGGCATCCCCCTGAAGAGGGCATGCACTTGAGCCGGCTCAGCAATAAAGCGATCATTGTTTGTCAGAATAGGACTTTTTTTTTCCTTAATACTACTCCATGAGAATGAGGATGATGAAGATGATCCTCATATTTCCAATTGGGTCTGAGACTGCATGACAGGGCTGTTCTTTAGACTTACTTTCACAGTATATCCTGGCCTTAACCAGACCTGAGAGATACAGACGCCTGCAGTGTTGGTCAGGAAAATTGAGCCACACTCTCAGAGATGCATCCATTTAGTGGATGAAACTTGACTGTGTAGTCACAGTCTTCCCAAATGAGCCCACAGGAAATGCTAACCACTTCGCCATGGCGGCTGGTGTCAGAATTGGGCTTAGTATGTACAGCTTAGAACAGGCACACACCAACCAGCTCTGACATCACTCCTCAGCAGCACAGGATCTCCTCTGGTGGGGTGCCTCATCACTAATCAATAGTGACTGCTCCCTGTGGACTGTCTGGTGTGCCTGTGTTGGAGAATGCTAGAGCAAACAGCAGGGGGCTGTGTGACCAAGAAGGCACCAAAGAGGAGACAGAAAAATGAAAACCACAAACGAACAGAAAAAAAAAAAAAAAAAAAAAAAAGAAAACCAGATTCTTACCTCAGCTAACATTTCGAGGGATCGCAGATCCAGCTGGCAGGACACGACCCAGCGGAAGATGTACATGAGGACCTCTGTGGGCAGGCTGGAAATGTGGGTCATCTAGCACACACACACCACACCACACCACACACACACTTTGACTGACCATGGTATAAGGAGGTCACAATCAAACATACATCTTCTATACACAACTGAAACAGACACACAGGAAGAAAGACAGGAAGACAGAAAAACACAGGAAAGACAGGGAGGAAGAGAGGGAGGGAAAGAAGGAAGGAGGCAGGACAAAAAAAAAAAAATGGGGGTACAAGGGGGAAATGTAAGAAAATAACAAACAAAAGAAGGCAGGGTGGAAGAGGGGAGGGAAGAAAAACAAACAATAAATGGAGGGAGGAACGAAGCAATAAAGGAAAGGACTGAAGAGCAGGAGGGACGAAAAAAGAGGCCGACAGGAAACGGGGAAGACAGGAAGAATGGAAGGAAAAGAAGCAAGAAGACAGGAGGGAGGGAGGAGGTAAGGTAAGGTAATGTTGCTTACAGCCCAGCCGACCGCAGAGGGCCATATCAGGGCTGTCACCATGCCAAGTCAACTCACAAGTCATTTGAGAAAAAAAAAAAAAAAACTTCATTCACACAACCCTTTAAAACACGCCTTCTAAAAACACACTGGAAATTTTGTTTGAGAACGAAAGCAGGAATGATGGAAAGAAGGGAGAAAAAAAAAATGGAGAAGAAAGATATGAGGAAGATGGGGTTGGGGGGAGAGAGAGGGGGGGGAGTGAGAGACAGGAGGGAAGAAGGACAGGGAAGAGGTGAAAAGAAGGAAGCTGCGGGCAGAGATGGAGTGGCAGATGGAGGAAAGAGCATGGAGGGAGGCAGGAGAACAATGGAAACAAAGAAAAGTCAAAAGGCTTGTCAACAATGAGCTCTTGTCTCCTTTCATAATCCCACCCCCCTTTCCCCTCCCCTACCCATCCATCCATCATTTCCAGACTTACTAGCTCAAAAACCCTGGCAATTCCAGACTGTACAAAGTTATGGTGAAAAAACTGCGATTTGAGTTCAGGCCCCACAACAAATTCACATGTAAACTGCAGAACTTGATTTTAGAGACAGAACGGGGGGGGGGGTGGGAACAAATTAAGGTGATCGGGGAGGTTTTGCTATAAATAACCCAACCCACTGCCTGAAAAGTTTATATTGCAAATCCATTAGCATCCCAATTTGAAAATCAGCTTTCTTCTTTTTTTTTTTGAGCTTAGAGAAAAAAAAAGTGTAGTTCAGCTTCAAATGGAACTGTACAAGATTTATTTCTCCATCTTCTTTCTTCAGCATTTCCAAATGTCTCATATTCTACGGTGCTTCATGCTCTAATCTCCTGCTTTGAGTAACTCCACATTCATGAGATAAAAGTCAAAAACGAAGAGTTTTTTCTCACGATCCATGTTTGAACTCTATTGCACTGTCCCATGCTGAATCCCTGCAAGCCCTGTTTAGCTAAAAATTTGTATTCAAAATCTTCAGTACTGGCAAGTTCATCGAGACTAATTTTGGATGAAAATGCTGGTGCCTTCAAGAGGGAGAACTCATCCACCTCCTTCACTAAGTAATTACCGTGGTAAGTGTGCAGGCCACTAGGTGGCGTCTGCATGTGTGTTGGATCAGAACAGACATCGCTGAAACCACACCACCAACCTATGACCCTTATGAAACCACCAATAAACTTTGACACTCCTAAAACCACCAATATACTATGACACATATGAAACCACCCAAATACCTACGGCACTTATGAAACCACCAGTAACCTGTGACACATACGAAACGGCTAATAACCTATGACACATATGAAACCATCTATAACCTAGGACACAAATAAAACCACCAATAACCTAGGATACTTATGAAACCACCTATAACTAGGTAGGTCCAGCCATTTTTTTAACTTGAAAAAATATGGAATGTTTTTGTATTTTTCAAAAGACCCCATTAAAAGTGATACACATGCCAAATTTCAAGGCCATAGTTTAATAGTTTTTGAGATATTGAGCTTTAAAACTGGGTAAAAAATGGCGTTTTTCACGTTTGGCCAGAGGGCCATGTTTGGACCCTCATATCTTCTGAACTATTCTCCCAATATACTCTCAGATTGGCAGAGTTATTATCTGTGATGGATACACTGAGCCTATTTTTTTTCCAGAGCTCAATGATGATTCATTTTTTTAGCTGTGCCTCTTCAAAAATGACTAAAATGCTGATTTGTCGACATGTCATTTTGTGGCAAACACAGGGTACCGTTACTTAACAACCCATAACTCTAGAATGACACATGCTACAGACAAAGTAGAGATATCAAAATAATCGGCATTGAAGAAGGAACCTAAAGGTAAAACATCCATGAGTTCAACCTTCACCTTTATGTACAAATTACATCAAAGTAAACAAAATCACCTACATTCCACATATATTCTGTCATTATCACGGGGACAGAATCAAATGCTCAAGAATTTCACCAAGCAAATATGTTCAAAAATAACAGCAAATATATGTCCAAAAGGAACAGCAAATCACATCTGTCTTAAAAACTTTTCAAATACCAGAAAAATCACCCACTTTCCATGTCCTGTGTTTTTCAATCACCATTAAGATAAAACTGGCCATCTCCATTTTGTACCCTAACATTAACAGTACTTTTTAACATATTGTTTTTATCTTCTTTTCAGGGTTCCCCGCTGGGTACAGTCAATGCTCCAAACTCTGTTCTTTGGTAGAATGTTGAAGTCTGAATAAAAGACATATTTACTTGCAACTTCCCCAGTGGAGTCTGACAACGGCCATCTAAACAGGTTTTCTGTTCCTTTCTGGTCCATGAAGGAAATACAAGCAAGGTCAGGTCTAACAATTTCTAGTACTTGACCAATGTAAAATGCATCATCATAGAAAACTGCTACTGACTGTCCCTGGCCTGAGAATTGAATGGAAATTCACAGTCTGATTCATCATCAGAAGACTGATGACAATATTTATTTCATGTTCCAAAAGTGCTGAATGATCTGGCTCTTGTGGTTCTTCTTCAGTGCTACTGTCAGATTCTTGCAGGTACTGGTCATCTGAAATTTATTACACACACACACACACACACACACACACACACACACACACACACACACACACACACACAAGCATGCATGCAAACACATACACACACACATGCACACACACACACACACAAAATTTAAAATAAACTGAACACAGTTAATAACTGGACATTTGTTTTGATCTATCAGTGATGAAAATGGATTGTTTTTGAATTCAGAGACTGTGCATGAAAGTGCATGATAACTTTGAAGAACATGGTTTTTTTTTTTTAGTATACCAAGTTCTATAATTTATGGATATATAATTCAACAGTAAAAAATTTTTAAATATACATTGCCACAATTTTCAATAAGACTTTTAAGTGAATGCTACCAGCTGCACACACACACACACACACACACACACACACACACACACACACACACACACACACACACACCAGCTAGTCGTTTTATTATAATACATGCTTCAAGTTTCCAAATTCTGATTTTCTTACTCCTATCTTTCAGTACATATGCCACACTCATACTGCAGCTTCAAGCTAACATTCTCTTTAATTCTCTTAGTTAATGAGTATTTTTTGTTTACTTTTTAGTTTATTATTTTCCTTTTATCTCATTTATTTATCAATTTATTGATTTTATTAATTCATTGATTCATTTTGGTACAGCAGTACTGCAAATTAATCCAAAAAACATCTGCTACTTTCAATTTTCATTGAGGTCTGAAACCTGAGTTATCGTCCCTGTCAAAGTTACAGCTGCCAAATTTTAATCTTTATTCGTAATTTTCACTCTAGACAAAAATCATAAACCTTTTTTTATATAAAAATCTGAACGAGCTTGGGTAAAAGTTATTCTATGAAATTGTTTTAAAACTAAAAGGTTGATCACCGATTGCAACCATTAGTACTGATCACGGGAGCTAACACCACCACCACTCGACCGAGCACATGTCTGATGAAAAAAAAAAAGCACTTCTAAAATAATTTCCAGAGTTACGAAACACGAATTCCTTGAAAATAACAGGGCAAGGGCTTAAACAAATGAATCGTTCGCATACTTACCAAGATCACGCTCAAGATCGTTGAGATCCATCGGTTTAAACTCGCCACTCGACTCGAACATAGTGTCAGCTTCGTGCCCCCCCGTTGTCGGAATGCTGAAAATGCCGATTGGACTACAGGGTTCTCTCTTTATCCTGGCCAGAACTTATACACACAGCAGCCTGTGCGTCCTTATATACACGAACGAAAAGAGCATTGATTTTTCTACAAAACGAGTGGTCTTTCAATATGTTTTGTTCAGAATTAGCAATGTTGATACGCTTTTGAAGTTTATGCTAGTCTTTCGGCACAAAATTTGCGGCGGCACTTAATGAAAAGGAACTACGACGAACTTTATACCGATCGATTCTGCAGGTTTTTCTGTTTCATATGGTACCAACATCGTCGCTGTGCATATAGTGTGTCAAGGTTCCGAACACTTTTCCGGATGTTGTTGTTTGTGGGTCACGGATAGCCCGCGGCTTGAATCGTTGCACAAGCTCGCCGACGCAGTGTATGGTTTGTGTGTTTAGATCGATCACAATAAAAAGCACACTTCTTTCATACCATAAAAAACACACAGACTTCATGTTAGAGGTTCATTTTAGATGTGGAGATATTTTTTTATTTGACAGTGTTGAGTAGTTGAGGAGTATGAACAAGTTGAAATTGCAGTTTTCTCCTGTTCTGCTGCCTGTTAGCCATGGCTACTGTTAGGCTGGACCTACCTACTATAACCTAGGACACTTTTGAAACCACCAATAACCTACGGCACTTATGAAACCACCAATAACCTGTGACACATATGAAATCACCAGTAACCTATGACACGTATGAAATCATCTATACCTAGGACACATATGAAACCACCTAAAACCTATGATACTTATGAACCACCTATAACCTGGACACATATGAAACCACCTATAACCTAGGATACTTACGAAACCACCAATAACCTGGGACACTTATGAAACCACCTATAACCTAGGACACGTATGAAACCACCTATAACCTAGACACGCATGAAACCACCAATAACCTAGGATACTTATGAAACCACCTATAACCTAGGACACGCATGAAACCACCTATAACCTAGGATACTTATGAAACCACCAGTAACTAGGACACATATGAAACCACCTATAACCTAGGATACTTATGAAACCCACCAATAACCTAGGATACTTATGAAACCACCTATAACCTGGACACATATGAAACCACCTATAACCTAGGACACGTATGAAACCACCTATAACCTAGGACATGCATGAAACCACCAATAACCTAGGACACTTATGAAACACCAATAGCCTATAAAACCACCAATATCCTTCGACACTTATGAAACACCAATAACCTATAAAACCACCAATAACCTACAACACTTATGAAAACCACCAACAACCTACGATACTTATGAAACACCAATACACTATGACACGAATGAAACCAACAGCAGAAGCATTGCTGCTAATACGTTTCCTTGCAATAATTAGATATTATTTGCTCCTTGCGAAGTGCTGGAACTGAGGCTGCAACTGGACCACACCAGGTGTGGCTGTGCACAGGTGAGCTGGGATCAGCAGCGTGGGAGTAATGCAAGAGAGATGAAACGGACCATGAAAAAGAACAGAGAGAATTTCTAGTGTCTTGCACCGCTGATTTCATTAAATCACCCTGAATAGGTGACACGTTGATCGCCCTGGGTCATGATTTCTCTGTGGGTGTGCCAGCACTTCGGCTCCCCTTGCACACTTGACCAGGGTGTAGAACTTTATGTCTTCTGTGAGGTCGACTTACTGTTACACATCGACATTACATAGCATTAGTTGTGTACCTTGCTGTCGACATCAAACAGCACTTTTCGTTCTTTTTTAGCATACTGGTTAGATGCATGTAACTTCCATGGGCAGCTGTATACAGACTTCTTCTGCTTCCACCGGAAACTTTTCCTGTTTGCTTGTTATCATCCACCTACCTTCCTCCACTATTTGCTCAATTCACTTGCAGAAAGTTTCATAGCAGACAAGAACTCAAGGAAGGGAGACGGAAAGGAGACGAAAAAAAAAAAGTAAGTTATGAGCTTGCTGAACAAAACCACAACAAAATGTCACGGCTCACCCTCTGTTCGTACTGGGGCTGACAGATCCCACTGTCCTTGACACGCAGGCGTCCAAAGTGCTCCAGCAGGTCCTCCTCCAACTCCAGACTGGGAGAAACACACCACAGAGATCAGTCACCAACAGCAGTTTACAGAGGAACAGGTCGTTCGGCACTTGGTCAACACGGCCACACAACACAACAAGTCAGAACAGAACATCTTCCCATCTCCTCCTCCTCCCCATTCACTGGATGCTTTAAATCTGCTAACTTTAGTGTAACACCTTCCTTTGACTGACAGTCTGCTAACTTTAGTATAACATATTCCTTTGACAATCTGCTAACTTTAGTGTAACACGTTCCTTTGGTGACAGTCTGCTAACTTTAGTATAACATATTCCTTTGACAATCTGCTAACTTAGTGTAACACGTTCCTTTGGTTGACAATCTGCTAACTTTAGTATAACATATTCCTTTGACAATCTGCTAACTTTAGTATAACATGTTCCTTTGTTTGACAATCCGCTAACTTTAGTATAACACGTTCCCTTGTTTGACAATCCGCTAACTTTAGTATAACACGTTCCTTTGTTTGACAATCCGCTAACTTCAGTATATAACACGTTCCATTGATTGACATCACCACTGATGTTCTTCCCAATCAACAGAATCCTCACTGATGTTTTTCCCAATCCACAGAATCCCCACTGATGTTTTTCCCCAATCCACAGAATCCCCACTGATGTTCTTCCCAATCCACAGAATTCCCACTGATGTTTTTCCCAATCCAAAGAATCCCCATTGATGTTTTTCCCAATCTACAGAATCCCCATTGATGTTCTTCCCAATCCACAGAATCCCCACTGATGTTTTTCCCAATCCATAGAATCCCCATTGATATTCTTCCCAATCTACAGAATCCCCACTGATGTTCTTCCCAATCTACAGAATCCCCACTGATATTCTTCCCAATCCACAGAATCCCCACTGATGTTTTTCCCAATCTACAGAATCCCCACTGATGTTCTTCCCAATCCACAGAATCCCCACTGATGTTTTTCCCAATCCATAGAATCCCCATTGATATTCTTCCCAATCCATAGAATCCTCACTGATGTTCCTCCCAATCTACAGAATCCCCACTGATGTTCTTCCCAATCCACAGAATCCCCACTGATGTTTTTCCCAATCTACAGAATCCCCACTGATGTTCTTCCCAATCCACAGAATCCCCATTGATGTTCTTCCCAATCTACAGAATCCCCACTGATGTTCTTACCAATCTACAGAATCCCCACTGATGTTCTTCCCAATCAAGAGAATCTCCACTGATGTTCTTCCGAATCTACAGAATCCCCACTGATGTTCTTCCCAATTCACAGAATCCCCACTGATGTTCTTCCCAATTCACAGAATCCCCACTGATGTTCTTCCCAATTCACAGAATCCCCACTGATGTTGTTCCCAATCCACAGAATCCCCATTCATGTTCTTCCCAATCCACAGAATCCCCATTCATGTTCTTCCCAATCCACAGAATCCCCATTCATGTTCTTCCCAATCCACAGAATTCCCACTGATGTTGTTCCCAATTCACAGAATCCCCACTGATGTTCTTCCCAATCCACAGAATCCCCATTCATGTTCTTCCATTCCATAACATGACTGTTGATGTTCTTCTATTCCAAAACATCACCATTGGTGTTCTTTCCAATCCATAACATCACCGTTGATGTTCTCCCAATCCATAACATCACCACTGGTGTTCTTCCCAATCCATAGCATCACCACTGGTGTTCTTTCCAATCCATAACATCACCACTGGTGTTCTTTCCATTCCATAACATCACCATTGGTGTCCTTCCCAATCCATAACATCACCAATGGTGTTCTTTCCAATCCATAACATCACCACTGACGCTGTTCCATCAATATCACAGTTCTTTTTTCAGAACTTCCCTTTCCTCTAGATCAATGAAACAAAATGTATAATACAGCTACGTCATTCACATCTAAATAAATGCTCTGTGTTTTGAAAAGAAAAAAAAAAAGACCAGACAGGTGGAAGACAGAGAGAGACAGACAGACAGACAGAGAGAAAGAGACAGGGACCATACTGCTCAGAAGATACCTGATCATCAACTGAAACAAGTCCTAAGAGGATCAGATTCTGTGTAAAATGTGCAGTGCCACAGTTTACTAATCAACAGCCCACATCATGTTCCATCAGATTCACCTCAAAAATTTTCCCTATCCTGCACGCCTCTTTTAATCACCACCCTCCATCTGTCTCGTCACCGACGACACCCCCTTCCTCTGCCAAGGAGTATTGAAACATGCTGGCAAGACCCAGTCTACATCAGTCCAATGACATTTACCTGCTCTCCACAGAACTCTCACTGTCCTGTCGCTCTGCAACACACACAGTGACACACAGACTGCATAATCCATGGTGGAGTATGAAACCAAACTATGAGAAGATTGACACTTTTCACACATCTGCAACACACAAAGACAGTGACATACAGACAACACAGACACAGACACAGACATAACACAAACAGCACAATCCAAGGTCAACCTTGCAACTTGAATTATCTGTGCACACACACACACACACACACACACACACACACACACACACACACACACACACACACTCACACACAAACACACAAGAACTCCATATCCAAAGTTAATTTTGAAAGCATGGGTTGTCACTATTTTAATCTGCACATCTCTCACACACACACGCACACACTCTCTCTCTCTCTCTCTCTCTCTCTCTCTCTCTCTCTCTCTCTCTCTCTCTCTCTCTCAAGAACTCCAGATCCAAAGTTAGATTTAAAACTATGTGTAGTTACTCTTTTAATTTGCAACCTCTCACACACGCATGCACACACACACGCACACACAACAATTCTGCTTTTTCACGTGCTTACCTCAACTCATGTTCTGCTAAAAAAAAAAAAAATCTCAACTCTTGTCCTGGAAAAAAAATCTGCTCTTTTGCAAGCTTACCTCGAGGACTCTTGTTCTGGAAGAAGTCTATCTTGGATTCAATGTCCGGAACTAGCTGCATGGATCGCCGGTAGAACTTGATGGCTGTGGAACAAACATGTGCCATTTCTAGAATCAGTCTTTGACCTAATATGAATCAGTCTTTGATCTAATATTAACGAGGATTATCAACTGTCTGGATATTACCAATACAGTATCATAGGGTCAAGGGTACATGCATATCCAAACATTTGAACAGTACACCTGAGCTATGTTATACATACTGCTATATGAGCACGCGTGTGTGTGTGTGTGTGTGTGTGTGTGTGTGTGTGTGTGTGTGTGTGTGTGTGTGTGTGTGCACTTGTACAAATTCATATGCATGTGTACTGCATACATTTGTTGGTAGGAGAGATATTAAAGGCGCAGGATAAAAGGGGTTAAAAAAAAAAAAGGTGGGAGCAAAGTACAAAAAGGGAAAGGGAGAAGAGGTAGGAGGCTAGGTAGAATGATACATCTTCTTAGGTCTTCCTCAGGCAAACAATGTTCAGGACAACAACAACGATGAACGAGCACTCACTTATCTTCTCATATTCAGCACTGTTTATCTTTGCCTGAAGGAGACCTAAGAGGTTGAAATGTGTCGTGTTTGTCTTGTAATTTGTTCGTCCTTGTTTTGGGTCCACTCACCAGGAACTATTCTGAAAATCTGCCTAGGTGGAGCCTGATGTTCACACCCCCCTCAAAGACCACACCGTCATTCCCTTGCTGAATAATTAAAGTTGTGCAGAGCAAACAGGCATACATGCACCGGCACAGCCAAAGCACCGTCAACAAACCATTACACTATTGCTATGTGTTTTTATACACAGATATTAAACCATTACTGCACTGGTGTGTGTTCTTATACACAGATATTAAACCATTACTGCGCTGGTGTGTGTGTTCTTATACACAGATCATAAACCATTACTGCACTCTGTGAATTCACATGCACAGACCTTCATATAAAGCTCCATCTTGCTCCGCTTTGAATCCCTTGCATGAACAAGGCTTTGGCCTGTAACACCATACCATCACCACTGTAACACAACTGACATTTGGCCGGCCTTGGCCTGTAACACCATACCATCACCACTGTAACACAACTGACATTTGGCCGGCCTTGGTCTGTAACACCATACCATCACCACTGTAACACAACTGACATTTGCCGGCCTTGGCCTGTAACACCATACCATCACCACTGTAACACAACTGACATTTGGCCGGCCTTGGTCTGTAACACCATACCATCACCACTGTAACACAACTGACATTTGGCGGCCTTGGCCTGTAACACCATACCATCACCACTGTAACACAACTGACATTTGGCCAGCCTTGGCCTGTAACACCGTACCATCACTACTGTGAGAACACAACTGACATTTGGAGGGCCTTGGCCTGTAATACCATATCATCACTACTGTCAGAAAATAGCTAACAAACATCTTAACACACAGATCAATATTTTTCTTTTTTCTTTTCTCCAGAACTTAAAATTTAAATGTTCATGAATATCCATTGATTTCTTTCTTTTTACGTGCTCTGAGGGAAAAAAAATGAACACAAACCATCACCATTGTGAGAGAACAACAGACAAACACTTAAACATGGGATCAACACATCTATTTTTCAGCACTTAAAATTCAAATGTTCATATCCATCAGTATTTTTATTTATGTGCTCCAAATAGACACTGGAAAAGAAAAAAATAACAAACAAAAAACAAAGACAAAATCTGCTCAGTGACGCAATAATCAATCTGATGCTTAACATTAACAGTATGGTTTAATCAGGGTCAGGTAAATGAACCTCAACCTGAAGCAGAGAAATTCACACCTGAAAAAGAAATCCCCCAAACCAACAAGTTCCTGTCAAAGCAGATTACTTCCCCTCATTCAAAACACCACCACCCACCCTACCCCACTCCTCCCACCACCTCCATCCACATCTCTTCTTTTTTTTTTTTCGCTGTTCAACAGTTCTAGGACTGTAACCGAAAAGCTTGGTGTTGGTTGTCTCTTGCCTAACTACTATGCACACTTAGTTGCCAAGTCGGGCGACTGCAGCCGGAAGATTGTCTATTTGTGGTTCGTTTGTTCATGTTTAGCAAATGCATTATTTAAACTTTTGAAAGATTTATTACGCACAGGTTAAAAATGTTGTGGTTACAGTATACCATGGAGCAAACCATAAAAGAAAGAATGCTTTGTGTAGAACACTAAACCAAAGGTGGACAGGCAATCCGACAACCTTACTCTGTTATGATCCTTCCTCTCTCAACACTAATTGTCCAAGCTGAGTTCACATGAAGATCAGAGAATAGTCACTGCCTTCATTCCTTTTCATACAGTAAGATAAGGTTATGCTGCTTATAGCCCAGCCGACCACAAGGGCCATATTAGGGCTATCACTACGTTAAAGTCAGTCAACTCACAAGGTCATTCAAAAAAAAAAAAAAAAAAAAAAAACCTCATTCACACAACTCTTTAAAATACGCCTTCTACAAACACACCAGAAATTTTGTTAAAAATCTTTCGTCTGCAAAATCTTAGCTTGATGAAAAAAAAACATGTTGATCTCTTTCAGAAATTCAAAGCTCTTTTCCATATGATCTTCTTCAGCTGGAGATTATTTGGGGAAAAAAAAAAAAATCTGCACCGTTATCAACTTCTTGTAGCTTTGTCTGTGCAATGCACAACTTCATATAGTACTTGTTTCTAAATAAAATTTTATCAATATTCATTGCGTTCTTGTTGACAAACTTATGTGAACAGGTAACTAACTCGCCATCCTTTGTTTACTTGTAGGGAAAAGGCAAAACCTATGCAAAACAAAGGAAAAAAACAGTAACAGTGTAGCCCAGAGTCCTTCTAAGTTTCTTTAAGGGAGACCACTACCAAATGGTGCACTTGCAGAATCTGCAATCCTTTTCAAGAATGTGTTAAATCTCTGCAACTTGTCCATTTATCACATCTTGGTTTTCATTATTAACAACAAGCAGTTTTTTGACACTGATGAGAGCTGGGTACGTGTGTTTTTCATAAACTCAATTACATTCAGACACATACAAATCATCCTGGTGTTTTTCCTTAAAAAAAAAAATTACTTTTCTGTACTACAATGAAACTGATACCTAACCTACAATCAATTTTCACACAAAAAGTGGCCAATTTTCCTGCCAAAGAAATCACGCCTTTTCCCTCTTCTTACGGAGAATAAAACAAAAATGCATCACTGAATCCTTGAAATACAATAATAAAGTAATGCTGGTGACATCAAAGATTAATGACAGACCACTCGTAACACACAGATTCGTCATCTTACGGCTCAGACACGGACTGAAAGACAAGACAACATGCTGCCACAGTAACAAAGTAATACTGGCGAGTCACTTCAAAGACTGATCATGTACTACTCATAATAAATCCACAGATTTGTCATCTTACTGCTCCAACACAGACTGAGTGAAGTCATCTTCTACTTAACACATTTTTGCCATAACTGGTGATATCACACTGAAAAAAGGTCACACACACACACACACACACACACACACACACACACACACACACACACACAGAGATAACATGAGAAAATATACGCACACATGTAACACAACTACCTATACATTTATGAGTAAACTGAATACGACAGAGACTGACAAAACAACCTCCCGCCATAGAACCTCTGAACGTTTTCTGGTCTACTACAATCAACAGCTTGCCTGATCTTCCACGCTGATGTTGGGGTCGTTCTGCGGCTGGCTGTCGACGAAGCACGACAGCTGTCCCTCCTCCTGCAGCTCCCGCTGCCAGCGCTGTCGGAACTCCTGCAACTCTCCTCCTGCAGGTTCGGGGAGTTGCTGTCGGAGTCCTCTTCCTCCTCCTCCTCCTCCTCGGAACCCATCCGCCCCATTGTGTCCCCGGGGGGACTCCAGACCCTGATCTCCCAGTAAGGAGGGTGGTGCTTCCTGCACAGATTGCAGCTGAAGGTTTTTATTTTTTTTTTTTTCCTTGATGAAGTCAGGGGAGGGAATTATGGGTGGGTAGATCTGAATAACAATGAAGGGATGGGTAGATAAATAATTTTTTTTGTTTCAAATGGATCAAATGATTTTCTAACAATTATGGGTGAGTATATCTCAATAACAATGAAAGGATGGATAGATAAATGATTTTCTTTTCTCAAATGGATTGAACGATTTTATCAAAGCGGGAGGCAATGTCTTTAATGATGTCTGTCAGTGTATTTTTGTTGACCCAAATGGTCTATTGATTAAAAGGTCACTATCCACTATGAAGAAAAGAAAAAGAAACACCGGAAGGTGCTGGGGAGGACCCAGAGAAGCACTGTCTTCACCTGACTTTAGAGCAGTCCTGTACCACCCTGGGAGGCCTGCGCTGTGTTGACGATGGGTACAGGCACGCGCAGGACACTCCATTAAGATATCACTATGTGAAACATGTCAGGGTAAATTTTCAGTAATAATATCACATTTCTTTTTACAAGTAAACATGTTTCTGTATTCACGTTCATAAAACTCTAATGTATGCCTAGATTATACAACAGAGTTGTGGATTATCAAATTTATTTGAAGATTTCTGAGATGGTTCCTCCTCATCAGCTTCATGAACACACACACACACACACACACACACACACACACACACACACACACACACACACACTCGTGCATTTGTCTAGTGTCACTTTGAGGGTGAAGAGACGTTAAATTAAAGTACTACTACACTCGCGCGCGCACACACACACACTCACACTCACACACACTCACACACACACACACACACACTCAACACACACACTCATGCACGACGCACACGCATACATGCACACACACTGTACACACACACACACACACACACAGCATTGTCCAGAGAAAATAAAGTTTATGTTTGATAGTACAGATGATCGTTTTCCATGAACTGGCTGTTCTCTTCAGTTTCAACCTCTAATACTGCACTAATCAGAGATCATGAAACACACACTCCCCTCCCCCCCCCCCCCCACCTCCTCTCTCTCTCTCTCTCTCTCTCTCTCTCACACACACACACACACACACACACACACACACACACACACACACACACACACACACACAAAATATGTTACGAATTCACTGAGACACAGCTTCAAAGATGTGAGCGAGTTTAACCTTGATTTTCTTTTATAGGTCATTCCTAAGATTTCACACACAAACACAACAGACTTAAGGAGCAGTGACCATTCAGACACAGGAAATGGATGTCTGATGATCTTTAGAATTCTGAGGGTCAGTTGACTGTTTATAAACAATATACCAGTTGAAGCATGCTCTGGAAAACATCATCTACATGACCCAAGCGTCAAAGAGTAGAACCCCCCCCGAAGCATTAAATTTGTATAATACTCAATGAAGTGCGACAAAATCAGCCCCTCTGTGCAATCTTTCCTATGACTGAAAGTGAAGAGTTCAGAATGCTGGATAACAGCTGCCAGTTCTTAACCTGCAACTTGTTTTCCCTATGCAGCCTAATGCCAACATCATTTAGAATACAAATTTATGTCTATGGCAAAGTGATGAAAAATATGAGATAACAGGGACAATGGCCCAAACAAATGTCTGCCCCTTTCCACCCCTGTTCCCCTACGTAGCCATCCTCTTCCATTCTCTTGTAAATATGGGAGAGAGGATGATGGGGGCAAGGGGAAGAGGGTAGAAAGACTTGATCATTCACTTGGTCTTTCTTCTTCACGTACATTTGCATAGATTTTTTTGTATAAATAATAATGCACATTCTGAATGGGAAAGGGAAAAATTGCTTCAGTCTGGTGGATGAGCATAATGAAAGAGTGTGTGTGTGCGCGTGTATGTGTGTGTGGTGTGTGTGTGTGTGTGTGTGTGTGTGTGTGTGTGTGTGTGTGTGTGTGTGTGTGTGTGTGTGAGAGAAGAGAGAGAGAGAGAGAGAGAGAGAGAGAGAGAGAGAGAGAGAAATGTAGGTAGAAAACATCTAAAACAAAAACCACGTAAGCAAACATTAATTACAGTCATAACAATTTTTTTTTTTAAAGTGAAGATGTTATATGTCACATCTTCAGTTTCATAAGCCCTAATTCTCCTTTTCTTCTTCTGAGGAAATGAAATTCATATTACTATAACTGAAATCATAATACCTTACTCCCAATGGGCCAGAATTTTCTATCCCTATCCTACTACAATACAGCTCATAGCTTTTGTTTGTTTACGTTGATTTAGTGGTTCAAAATTCCACTCTTTGTCAGCTTGTGTTTGAATGAATCTGAATCTGATCATTACGAAGCTGTTGCCACATCTTAGGGCATTATCGTGACAGGTTGGGGGTGTGTGCAGTCTAGCTTGTTAGTTGTTATGATGGGGAGGCACCCTATATGCCACAGGCCCTATATGCCACAGGCCCTGTATGCCACAAAGGGATTTTTAATCTGCAAGGCCCTATATGCACAGGCCCGGTATGCCACAGACCTTATATGCCAGTGGTCAAGCAAAGGTCAAACTGACCAGTGGTCAAGCAAAAGTCAAACTGACAAGTGATCAAGCAAATGTTAAACTGACCGGAAACTGACCACAGTTCAGTCATGGCTTGACAACTGGTCATTTTGACTATGGTTTGACCACTGGTCAGTTTTGACACTGCTTGACCAATGGCCAGTCTGACCATTGCTTGACCACTCGCTTATAAGGTCTGTGGCATACCGGGCCTATGGCATACTGGACCTGTGGCATATAGGGCCTGTGGCATATAGGGCCTGTGGCATATTGGGGCTGTGGCATACAGGGCCTGTGGCATATAGGGCCTGTGACATACAGGGCCCGTGGCATATAGGGCCCTACCAGTTGTGATGTTATCAGTCTTTTGAAAATTTCTATGGATGGTGCCCTAACAATATTTTCTTCAAGGTGGTTTCAGTCTCTTACTGCGCTAACAAAAAATGACTGTTTGAACTGCTCTGTCTGGCATCTGCTGACCTGGAATGTTCTTGTGTTGTTTCTAATACAGGTAGAGATCACACTGGTGTTATAGCAGTTGCCTAATGTTCGTGGCCTTAGGAGTCCCATGAATAACAAGTAATGATGTTTAAAAATTCTTGATGATATACATTTATATGTGAATTTACACCATTATTCTGGTACACCTGAAATTCACACTCTATTTGACCGCTCTCCTTTCTAAAACAGCATTTCGTCATACCTTGATGTCATCGTTCAAATATGGATAACGTGTGTGCACGTTTTTAGCTTATGTGGAACACCATGGGCGTTTCCTTATAAAAAAAAAAATAATTTATTGATCCTACAAAAGAAGATTCATATACTGATGTGTCAGTGTCGACAGTACGGGTCCCCCCAAAACTGCTCTGCTAATGGACCCCCCTCCCCCTCCCAGCGCTTCTCATTGTTCCGTGACCTTGATTTTGGCAAGACCGAGAGTGCCCGTTTACACGAAAAAGTAAAGGGAGACAACTTAATGAAGTGGAGAGTACGAAAGAGGGTCAGAGTGAAACCCCCCCTTGTCCTTTTGATACTATTTCAACCACAATCCCTCACTGCTACCTTTGGGCTACAACTTAATATCACAGCTTAAAAAAAAAAATCCAATTTTCTTCCATTTCAGTCTCGTAATACGTTGTTCTGAACAAGAACAACTCCCCACCTCGTTCCTTAACTCCGTCTTGGCAACATTTCATGTTTATTTACTTCCCGTTTACTCCGTTAAACACGCCGACATTTCTTGTTTTTCTTTCCTTAATCCCATACTATGTTAGCAAAATCTGCATACCATTGTTTTGGGTAAGTGTTTCCTGAAGCAATCACACGACTAGCTCCCTGAAGGAAAAGCAAAGAACAGAACAACAGTAGATCCTTGCTCTCCTCTCTGCCGCCATGTCTGATTATGATTGCAATGCAATGACTGCACAATGAGTTGCCTACCCTGACAGCAAATTACACGTCGAGTATCTTGAAACCAAACCCCAGTCTGAAAACTCTACCTCTCGTCTTTGGCCAGCCCTCATTGTAGGCCTACAGCGTTAGCAAAGTTAAGCGTACATGCAATATCAGTTGAGAAAAACGCAATCTCTCTCTCTCTCTCTCTCTCTCTCTCTCTCTCTCTCTCTCTCTCTCTCGTTTCTTTGATAACTAATAATATGATATGATATGAATACTTTATTTGAGAAGATGAAATCAAAGTAGGTGCATAATAAACAGTATCATAACATACATAAGACAAAAATTATCATAATCAAGTGGCCACTTATATAATTTACATGTACACTCCAACAGCCCCACCCTCCAACACACACATGCGCGCACGCGCGCGCACACACACACACTCAAACACACACACACACACACACACACACACACACACACACACACACACACACACACACACACACACACACACACACACACACACCATATTCATTTGAAAAACCCCATACACATGCACACACGCAAGCACTCTCATAGGCTTACACTCACAAGCACATAATTTATACACAAGCACGTATAATACACATATATTCACACACAAGCACACACACACGCCTACCCCCCCCCCCCCCCCCCACCCTCTCTCTCTCTCTCTGTCCCCAACTCCTCTCCCTCTCTCTCTCTCTCTCTCTCTCTCTCTCTCTCTCTCTCTCTCTCTCTCTCTCTCACCACTAAGCACGAAAAGTGGTACAAAAGACATCATGAATTCAAAAGATGGATCGACCTGGGTAAAATAGTTTTTTTTTGTGCCCTAGATTTGACTCTAAGGGTCCTAAAACGACGTCCAGATGGTAAACTTTCGTAATATTTTGCTAAGACATGGCTATCATCACTGGCAATCTTTCTTGTATAGCTCTCCACTCGTCTGTCATATAAATTCTTGCATTCCAACTTGCTGCTTCCTTCCAATCACTTTTCTATCCACATTCACCACATCATTCAATACTCGCTTGCTCTTCACACCTAAACTTCCATACCAGCACATAAAAGAAGCAGTGAGCAATGACTGAACACAACATCTGTAAAAAGTTTGTAAGATCACTGGGTTAGCACCAATATTTCGTAGCTTTTGCAAACAGAATATTCTTGGTTGGCAATTTTTATGGATTTTAGTAACAATGTTATCAAAAACTAATTTATCATCGACAATCATTCCAAGATATTTATACTCATTCACTCGTTCAACAGCTTCACCATTAATTATAAATTATAAGGTCTGGCACAGAATCTGGGTTCACCCGAAAATCGATTTTGTGTGTGTGTGTGTGTGTGTGTGTGTGTGTGTGTGTGTGTGTGTGTGTGTGTGTGTGTATACATCAAGGTCAAGACAGTTGTCTTTACACCAGCTACAGAACTTTCGTCAAAGTAAACTGAATCAGAGTTTGACGTATCTAGAAAAGCAGAATCATCAGAATATTTGAAGAGTGGGTCGAGTTTTTCTGTGTGCCTCTACAGTCCTTAGTATATAAAGTAAACAAAACGGAGAGACAGAACTGTGCCTTGGGGTGCACCAGTAGAAGTCGAGCGTTCAGAGGATAGTGCAGACTGAAAACGAACAGACTGAGTTCTATTGCGCAGAAAATTGACAATCCATAAAGTAAGCTTTGGGTCAGCACCTAAGTCAAGCAGTTTCATAGCTAAGATATGTGGCTGTATAGTATTAAAAGCAAAGGGGAAAAAATATCAATAAAAAGAATACGCACAAAAGAACCTGGTTTGTTTAAGTGGAGGAAAGCATTGTGAAGGAGAGTTAGAGTAGTATCATCTGTACCTCTATGGGGTTTAAAAGCAAAGGGTCAAGGCACTGACCAACAAAAGTTAACGAGCGACGGAGAACAGTTTTTTCAAAGCGCTTCATACTTGTGGAGGTCAGAGCTACAGGGCGATAATCAATCATCAATGTTGTAGGGGTTCTTTTCTTTGGGACAGGGCAGACAGTGGAGTTTTTCCAGATACTGGGTACAGAGCATGCCTTAAGAGACCAATTGAAAATCTTACAGAAAACGTTATAAAGTTCAGAAGCACACAATGTCAGCAATCTTCCACTGATATTATCTGGATCCATTGATTTCCTGATATACAGTTTCAAAAACAGGGACTTCACAACATCCCCTTGGATCTCAAAGTCTTGTTCGTCTCCCCTGTCTTTGATTCTTTTGTTTAGCTCTTTTACCACATTGTCTACCGTCCCACCCAGATCATTTCTTTCAAAACAACAATAGAAATCATTGAGTTTGTTCGAAAAATCAGTTTGGTCATTACTATTAATAATAATGTTAATTTATATAGCGCCTATTCTCGAAAAATTAGGGCTCTAAGCGCTTTACATTACCAACACACACACACACACACACACACACACACACACACACACACACACACACACACACACACACAACACACACACACACACGCGCATCCGCGCAGGACCGCGCGCGTGCACGTGCTCATGCATGACCACACACCCACGCCCTCAGACACCCGCACGCACGCACGCACGCACGCACTCACATCAACATGGCCTGCACGTACAAACAACACAACCACCAGGCGCGCACACAAAACCCACTCAGACACTCGGAAGGTGGATTGGGAAGTTAGGGGGAGGGGGAGGGGGGTGTGGGAGTTACGACTGATGAAAGAAGTTAGTTTTGACGGCAGATTTGAAGGAAGAGGGTGAAGGTAGGTGTCTGACACTGATGGGAAGTGTATTCCAGACAATTGGTCCTTGGAAGGAAAGAGAACGTTGACCAAAAGATTTTGTTCTGACAGAAGGAAAGCGCAAGAGGCGACTGTCGGCAGAGGAACGAAGTTGACAGGATGGGGTGTAGATGTGGAGGATGTCGGAAAGACATTTTGGTCCAGTGCCAGAAACAGAAGAGTAACAGATAGAAGTCAGCTTGTAGTCCCATTCGCCTCTGAATTGGAAGCCAGTGGAGGGACTGCAACAGAGGAGTGACATGTTTACGTTTAGACGCCTTGCAAACAAACCTGGCAGCGCTATTCTGAACCTTCTGCAGTTTATTGATTAGGTACTTTGGCGAGAGCCAGCCAAGATACTGTTGCAGTAGTCCAGCCTTGAGAGAACTTGGGAACAAACCAGAGTTTTTGTGGCTTCAGTGGAAAGGAAGTGTCTGATTGAACTGATCTTACGTATTTCCAGATATGCTGCCTTACAAACATTAGACACGTGGTGCTTGAAAGAAAGGGTGGAATCAAAAGTCACACCGAGGTTACGAGCCTGGGATGAGAGTTGAATCTCAGAACTTCCGATACTAATGGAAGGAGGAAGGGAGGGATGACCTTGGAGTTTGGGAGGAGCAAGGAAAAGAATTTCAGTTTTGTCGTCATTCAGCTGCAACTGCAATTATTCAAAGTCATCCAATCTTTAAATCTTGTGAACAGCTTTTTAATCACTCACTGACAACATCCTTGAGTTCAGATACAGTGGTTGACTTGTACATCTGAGTGTCATCAGCAAAACTCTTATGCAGCAATGAGTGCTGATCGATAATGTCTGACACAGGTCTGACATACAGAGCAAACAGAACCGGCCCAAGGACGGAACCTTGCGGTATCCCACAGGTTAGAAGTGTGGGAGATGAAGAAAGACCATTGACAACGATTCTCTGGGAACGATCACTGAGATATGACCTAACCCACGCAAGAACGGTGCCCTGAATGCCAAAAGAAGTTTGGAGTCTGGAAAGGAGAATGTCATGATCGATGGAGTCAAATGCCGCGGAAAGATCTAAAAGAGAGAGAAGGGAGACTTTGTCATCATCAAGGACAAGAGGGAGATCGTTTTACAACTTTCAGAGAGCGGTCCCCTGTGCTATTCATCTGGCAAGATCTTGCTTTCTTTTTGGCTTCACCCGTAGAATCTTTAACCCATCCCATACATCCTTCATTCTTCCTAAATGAAACCGCTCTTCTACTTTCGCTTTGAATTCCTTTTGGGCCCTCCGTATTCTGCACCTAAGTTTTGTTTGTACTCGTTTCCTTTCTTTTTTTTGGCACCAGCCTGAAATGTTATCTTTTTCTCGTTAAGAAGTGTCTTAATTGACCCCGTGATCCATGGCTTGTTGTTTGGAAACAGTTTAACCGTTTTCGTTGGGATAATCATATCTTCACATAAATGGATATAATCAGTAACCACATCTGCCGCTTCATGAAAATTTTGACATGAGTCGGTCAGCACACTCCAATCAGTACACTCAAACATCCTCTCATACATTTTTGAAGATATGAATGTTGGAAATTTTGTAAGTTTTAGTTCCTAGTCATGCTTAGCTAGTTTTTAGTCATACTTAATCACTCACCCGCCTAAGTGCCGAGTGGGGAAAACACACACACACACACACACACACACACACACACACACACACACACACACACACACACACACACACACACACACACACACACACACACACACACACACACACACACACACACAGCCGTACACACACACACACACAGCCGTACACAGCCGTACACACACACACACACACACACACACACACACACACACACACACACACACACACACACACACACGCACACACACACACACACACACACACACACACACACACACACACACACACACACACACACACACACACACACGCAACACACACACACACGCACGCACACACACACACACACACACACACACACACACACACACACACACACACACACACACATCCAGAAACACGTGCGCGCTCGCACCTCTCTCTCTCTCTCTCTCTCTCTCTCTCTCTCTCTCTCTCTCTCTCTCTCTCTCTCTCCTAGAAATGAAATCATTGAAAAACGAGTTTACCATACCTAAAATGGGGTGGGGAAACACACACCACACACACACACACACACACACACACACACACACACACACACACACACACACCAAAACTAAAAGAAACGGGGGAAAGAATTCTGGTGCCTGTGGTGATAGCTTTCAAAGCCGCGGAGATAATTTATCCCAGCTTTCCGTTCGGCCTTTCCCTCCCCTCCCACTCTGTGGCGGGCCGAGTATAAGGCTGAGGTCAGCAGGTCAACTTGAGTTCAGTCCCCTGCGTGACACTTTAAATTGTCGCCCCCGACAAGATTCGGAGGGTTATTTAAAAATAAATAAATAAATAATAAAAGTCTTTAAACTAAATCTCTGTTGGCATCCTCTGTCAAATTTTTAAGTTAATGTTTCCCCATTTGGAAATTGGAAATTTGAAATCAACACCAAGTGACTGATGCTGGCCAGTTATTTGATTCAGTCTTGGTGGTACATGACACAGCTGGCCAACATTATAATCAAACAGAGAGAGAGAGAGAGAGAGAGAGAGAGAGAGAGAGAGAGAGAGAGAGAGAGAGAGAGAGGAGAGAGAGAGAGAGAGATTTGGGGATAATAGATAAGCGCTGATGAGGTGGGGGTATTAATTTATTTGTTTATTTTTCTTAATACATCCAGTCCTTGCCCTGTGTAATGATTACAGTATGCAGAGAAACGAAATAACATATGAACGAAAAACAAACAAATAAACAAACAAAACCGTTCATGCAATCATACTGGAACATTAAATGAAAAGAAAAGAGAAGAGGAAGAATAAAAAATGAAGGGAAAGGAGGGGGGAGGGGGTATAGAAATGTGCTATAATGGACAACGATTAGCATGTATAAAACAGAAATATAAAATGAATATGACGAATACACACTAAATTTGGACACACACACACACACACACACACACACACACACACACACACACACACACACAGAGAGAGAGAGAGAGAGAGACCCGAGAGAGAGAGAGAGAGAGAGAGAGAGAGAGACCGAGGGTAGATAAGCACTGATGTGCTTTTTTTACATCCAGTCCTCGCCCTGAGTAGGGTCAACAACATAAAATAAGATGAGGTAACAAAGGAAGCATGCAAAAAGTGACTAGAACTACAATACGGAATTAAATCTAGAAAAAAATGGAGAGCGAGACACAAAGACAGACA